>VUQS01072804.1:0-18154 GCA_015108495.1 Heterochromis multidens
CTGCTGTGTCTGTGGGGATGGTGTTCGCTCTGTGTTGTAGCGTCCTGATGACACCCAATTTGTGCTCCAGTGGATGATGAGAGTCAAACCTTAAATACTGATCCTATGCATAGGTTTACGCTACAGATTGACTTTCAGATGTCCCCCATTACTTATGAAAATCTCACAGTCTAAGAAAGCTAGCCTGTCATTTTTCATATCCTCCTTGGTGAACTTTATGTGTTTGTCCACCGAGTTAATGTGATCAGTGAATTGTGGTACGTCCTGAGATTTGATTTTCACCCAGGTGTCATCCACATACCTGTTTATAAGGTTGGGGAAACCTGTGGTCAGCTGAGACTGAAGAAGTCACTTGGACGAGTGACTCCCACAGAAAACGCTACGTCCAGATGAACAGAATCAACTTTCTGGGATTTCCTTAACTGGATGATCGAGCATGCATCAAGACATTACTGCTGTTGTTGCAGGATGGGATCAAAAATGACCCCTTCTGGCGGTTCTAGGGAATTTGGCGTCCTGGCGGTTCTAGTGATAGTGTGGGTGGGGTGCTGCTGATTCAATTGAGAGTCTGCGGACGAGAGGGACGACTTGCGCATCACTAAGGGCGAACTCCTTGGTGGCAGGGCTCCTAGGGTTGATGAGATTCGTTTTGAGTTCCTTAAGGCTCTGGATGTTGTAGAGCTGTCTTGGTGACACGCTTCTGTAATGTCCTGTGGAGATCTGGTTTGGTGATTTTGGATTGACAGATTGGGGTGGTGGTTCCCATTTTTAAGAAGGGGGATAGGAGGGTGTGCTCCAACTATAGGGGGATCACACTACTCAGCTTCCCTGGAAAGGTCTTCTCCAGTATACTGGAGAGGCGAGTCCATTCGTTAGTCGAACCTCAGATACAGGAGGAACATTGTCAAGTTGATACTTTGGTTGTGCAGTTTTCCCCAACTTGAAAGGGATTCCAACAACTACTTGGAGGGTTTAACTGGATTCCACTCAATGACCACAAGACTTGCTTTCCTTCTCCTCTTTTTCCTTTTATTTTTACTTCAGTAAATCAGATCCATTGAGTGAAGCATTTTAGCGATAGCAAGTGGATAAAGCCAAACAATTAATAGGTGGCCAAACAGGTAAAAAAATCTTTAAACAGAAAAGAAAAAAAACAAAACATGCATAAGCTATCTCATATCCTATTCGTACATAAGAACAGCAAGATAAACACTGCAGTGCAAATAAACAAGTACAAAAATGCATATTAAATTAAATAACCACCAAATATATATAATATAAGTAAATACAACCCCACAAGTAACTAAGATTCAGATTACAGACTACTTTCCAATGAACACAGCACCTTTAACCTGCCCAATATTTAGCATGTAAACATGTACTGTTAAAAAATACAAACACTTAGTTAAACATACATCCTCTCATCACGCATCAGCACTGAATGCAGTTTTAAATCACTCACAAATTACACAAAACCACCACCAAAGTTTCTTCACCCGGCAGCAACACATCAACAAAGGAAGCCGAAATCACCGTCATAACGCTACCCCAATTAAGTTATCATCTCTGACCAGCAGAAGCAGCAAAGTCCGCCAGAAGCAGTAAGAAAAGTTTTCCCTCTTACCGGCTGCCTCTCCAGTCTTTGTAGATGTTATCTATTTGCACAATACTCCATGAAAAGTTGGTACGGGCGAGAACATGCGGCACACTCCTTCGTGGTGTTTCCTCTCTTCCCGAATCCTCTCCCGACCTGCCACTTAATTGCTCACCTGTTGCTTCTAGGCCGTGTCGCGCTGATGACATCATGGATAATTTCAACCTTATTTGATAACATTCAGCCCTTTCCGTACACAAGTGACACGAGTGCCCAGTGAATTATCAACACCAGCATTTTTATTTGGTATTTTATGTGCATTTTTTTTCTCTCCCACATCCACACAACGTCTAAAATTTAGGTTTGACTCGACAAACATTGTGGCTTTTGTCCTGGTCGTGGAATGTTGGACCAGCTCTTTATCCTCTTGAGGATATTCGAGTGTGCGTGGGAGTTTACCAGTTTACCAGTCAGTGTGGGAGGTGCTTCGGGAGTATGCAGTATCTAGCTTGTTGCGACGACCCATTTGGTCCCTGTACAACTGCTGCACTAACTGTCAGACTCAAGTCAGGCAGAAAATGGATAGTTGTCTTCAGTAACTAACTAACTTAGTTAGTGATTTTGTTCTTGACAGATGGTGTAATGTGGGTTTTTCCACGTGCCTAAAACAGCAGCTGGTGATATGTATAATTGCCTCTTGAATTATGTGTAATTTAGTTCTTATGTGAATAAACTGTTGACAGATTGGTTGCTGAAAGCAGCATGTGTCTTGTTTTAGAGTGATGTGGTAACTGGCCCGGGATATCATGATCTGCCTCTGGGGAAGGATTAGTTGGCAGCCTGGGAAAACAAACTAAAAGTCAGAGAAAAAGAGAATACTCAGCAATTTCTCCCCTTTTTATTAAGTGTGCAGCATGAACCCTTACAGGAGGTACTTGTGCTTGTCTCCTCAAACATATTACTTGAAAGCTGCTTCCCTTCCTTACAGTGGTTAATTAGTCATGGTGTGCAAGCATATGATTTTCTGAAAACTAAACTTGGGACAGAACATATATTCTTATATAAAAAAAAACAAAAACAAAAGTTTATGATTATGGGAGTTGAACCATGCCATAATCAATGAATTGACCAAGCTCATGAGTGAATCAGAAACAGTCATGTGAAAGACTAAGTACATCCCGTGATTCAATAGCTTGTAGAACCACCAGCAAAAACTTGAAGTCTAACATTGTTGTGGAGGAATTTTGGCCCACTTCTTTGCTTGTATTCAATAAGGTTTGCAGGTGCTTCTTTATGCATAGCTTTCTTAAGGTCCTACCACAACATGACGCATTTCTTTTTCATCTGTTTTCAGCCAAGCTTCAGCTGATGGACACAGAGCCTCAAATTTGACTCTGGATTACTTTGGTATACAGAGGAGTTCATGGTTGACTCAGTGACTGCAAGGTGCCCAGGTCCTGTGTCTGCAAAACAAGCCCAAATCATCACCCTTACACCACCGTGCTTGACAGTGCTGTTGATTTTTCCAGAGACTCCACAAGTTTTTCCTTTCATAGCATAGCTGCAAGTAAAGGAGGTAAGTTGAGGTAAAAGAGCTATAACTGGTGTTTATACAGTATGTTCAGTTTCTCAATCCTTAACTTTCTGGATTTTAACACACACGAGGAGTTTATATTTAGAAAACTGAGAACAAATAAATATTACTTTTTGTGCCCCAGGACCGATAGAATAGTCTTTCCTAAAAGCAGAGATCTTTTGTCACAGAATATATCACCCCAAATGAATGTTTTGCTTACAGCAAAGTTTGGGGTTTTCACTCTTTAACCTGTCTGACATATCTTAAGCATTGAGAAGAAAACTCAGAATAATTTTACCCAACTTTGGATGTTTTTTTTTTATTAGTGAGAAAAATGTGCAGTGACAAAGCTCACAAGAATATCATTTATAATGGAAAATTAATTCACTGATATATTCCTTATGGTTTGTGTAGAACCTACTGACCATTCTGGATATTAGTGAAAGGTGAGTGATAGTAAATGATTGGAAATTTTCTAGTTTTATGTTATAAATTATTTTTAATGCACTTCACAACATACAACTGGTATGGGGGTTCAAAAGTACTTTTACTGTATGGCTTAATATGACTAGTTATGATACAAATACTGCCATTTTTTTATATAACTACAAGGAGTCAGTGTTTCACAAGAATTAGATTGATAAATTTGACCATTCTTTGATAGTTCTATACTGAGAAACTTGTTTAAGAGGTCTAGATAAACACATTTGTTAGTATTACCACTATCCAAACATTTGATGCACATAAAAAATGGTTAACATGATCCTTAGCAGAATATTGACTAGTCTGTGAAATGTACCCAGATATGCACTCATAAAGTGTTGGGGAAGGCTGACCACCCTCCTCACCAAAGCAGTCAGCCTACAGAAACACTGTCCTGCATGTACAAACATGAACACACCCATACAACAACACATACCTGAGAGCACACACACACACACACACACCAGCACCTTTTGATAACTTACAGTCTAAACAACAAAATGAGAACTGGTTTGACAAGCGTGTCATGCCAAAATAGGAATACCATAGAATCACAGTGCATCAGTAATCATCATGTATTCTGGAGAAAGCTTTTATTTGCACAAGGCACACCTGTATGCCTTTAACATTCATGCATTCAAGCTTAACTGTGTTGTTAAAAGTTTTTTAAATGCCTGGCAACATCTAATGGACGCAGAGAAAACAAATGACACACTAAAGCTAAAACAAAAACAGTGACCTTAAAAAAATACTGTTGAAAACAAAATCTAAAGCTAACCCAAAAGAAAGTAAAAAGCATTACCCTGTTAGTGGCATGGTGGTTATCAATAGTACTAACTTATGTTGTCTGTAGTAAAAAGAAGCATATCTATTAAAAACCATATTCACTTCTCTGCTTAAAATTAAGTTTTTCCATTACCCAGTCTTCATTGTAAACACTATGACATGCCACTCCATCTTACCATACCATTCTTCCACACAACTGAATAAATAACTATGGCTCATTTAATATAAGTTGCTGCCAGTTTAGTTCATGGCTTTCCCCTTGGACCAGAGTTGTTGTTTTTATTCTTTGTATTGTAGTGATGTCACCAGGCATGCAGATTGAGGCCAGAGTACTGAACTTGAAACCCAGGTCCATTTCAGGGTCAAAGGAAACATCAGCAATGGAGATGGCATCAAGCTCAAAGGTGTGATCTGCGTCTCCCTCCTCAGCATATACATGAGGTTCATAATCACACAGTTCCTTTCCTGGTTTCTGGAGAGTATTCATCACTTTTGGTATTCGCTCATTTAGTAGATTAACTAGAAAAGCTAGACTGCGTCCCATCCAATTCTTAAAAATTAGAAACAGAAAGTTGTATGAATTTGTTTGAAATTACTTAACATTAGCATTAGAATTCTAATAGGAAGGTCAGACATAGCACTTTATAGTTCAGCTCTGTAAAATTAAATGACAAAATGGTAGAAAATTTTGAATTACCCCATGCTTAGATTGTCCTTGGGGATGTCTCATTCCAATGTTTGATGATGCTCCCAGTGACTGGAAAAATCAAGCATTTAAATAGTTAATACTTTAGAAACTTGACTGAATTAAATAAACAACAAAACGTCATGACTCAGCAAAATTCATAACACCCGACTCTTTAAATATGACAGATTTACTTAATGATAATAACAATAATAATAATAATCTCTTTACCTTGCGCATAAAGTTTCCACGAGTAAAACCATGTGCCATTGAGCCTTCCCTTTGGAACTCTGAGATTAATGAGCTGGTTTGTGATCCTCCATGTACTGCTTCATTTATCAGCTGAGGAAAAAAACAAACATGTCAAACCATGACAGTTTCATGGTTGAAGTAATTTTAATTAGTATCCATATGTCATCCAAGTCCGTCAAACTGAAAAATATTACAGCATCAACTGCCATTGCTCTTTATGTGTAAAAACTTTCACAAATAAACAGTTAATTATCTTAAAGTTAAATAGTTTTAGTTTTAGAGGGGTAAGAGGGGAACAGTCGGACTGCTTTGAGCTGATAGGAAGGCAACAGTAACATCCAGTCGTTACTACCAGGGCATGCAGAAGAGTATGTCTTAATGCTCAACACATGGAACCTTGAAACAGATGGGGTACAGCAACAGAAGACCACACTGGGTGCCACTCATGTCAGCTAAGAACAGGAAACTGAGGCTATGGTTTGCACTGGCTCACCAAAAATGGACAAGTGCTGTATAAAGCGCCTTGAGTGCTCCAGGAGAGTAGAAAAGCGCTATAAGAATCAGTCCATTTACCATTTACAAGAGAAGATTGGAAAAACATTGTCTGCTCTGAGTCTCGGTTTCTGCTGTGACATTTGGATGGTAGGGTCAGCATTTGGCGTAAACAACATAAAGCATGGATCGAACTAACCTTGTATCAATGTTTCAGGCAGTGTGGTGGTGTAATGTGGGGGGTATTTTCTTGGCACACTCTGGACCCCTTAGTTCCAAGTGAGCACTATTTACATGCCACAGCCTACCTGAGTATTGTCGCTGACCATGTCTATCCCTTTATGACCACAGTGTACCCATCTTCTGATGGCTGCTTCCAGCAAAATAACATGCCATGTCACAAAACTCAAATAAGTTCAATGTAATCAAATGGCTTCCACAGTCACCAGATCTCAATCCAACAGAGCACCTTTGGGATGTGGTGGAATTGAGGATTCTGCAAAAACTGTGATGCTGGCACGTCAGTATGAATCAAAATATCTACGGAATGTTTCTAGCACCTTGTTGAATCTATCCCATGAAGAATTAAAACAGTTCTGAAGGCAAAAGGCAGTCCAATCTGGTACTAGCAGGGTGTACCTAACAAAGTGGCTGGTGAGTGAAAATAATAATATAGTTTTAAAGGGCTCATATTGCTTTACCCCATGCTTAGATTGCCACTGGAGATGTCTCATTCCAGTGTTTGATGATGCTCCCAGTGACTGGAAAAAAATCAAGCATTTAAATAGTTAATACTTTTCAAACTTGACAGAACTAAATGAACGGCAAAATGTCATGACTCAGCAAAATTCTTAACACCCGCCTCTTCAAAATCTGACAGATTTACTCAGTGATAATAACAATATGTACAATAATCATAATGATGATGTCTGTACCTTGCGCATAAAGTTTCCACGAATAAATCCCGACTGTGAGCCTTCCCTTTGAGACTCTGAGATTAGTGAGTTGATTTGTGATCCTCCATGTACTGCTTCATTTATCAGCTGAGGAAAAAAACAAACATGTCAAACCATGACAGTTTCATGGTCGAAGTAATTTTAATAAGAGTCCATTTGTCAAACTCCATCATACTAAAAGATGTTAAAGAGCAAGGCCAGCAGTTTATGCTGTAGTTTTGAAGTTTTCAGTTAAAAAAAACAAAATCAGAAAAAAATTTAAACTGTGTTTTAAACCTTTCACAAATAAATACTTTCTTAAAGCCAAATAGCTTTATGAAAGAGCAGGGGACTAAAGAAGAAAGTGAGACTAAGTAGCATATATTAAGGACTATTTTCAGTTGTTCAGTGTTCTATTGAGTATTTGGCAGCAGGATGATGTCTGTGTAGTCAGCTCCAAGTCATTATATTGCCAATATTCATTTTAATGAAGTAACCTGTAATACGAGGCTTTTGTTACACCGACAATACCTGTTAACACCATCCGTTGTTTCATAGTTGAACTCTGTGGAGTTACACTCTCCAGCCACTTCATTAGGAATACCTGTTCAAGTGCTTGTTGACCCAAATATCTTATTATCCAATCACATGCCAGTAACTCAATGCATGAGTTGCTGGTAGAGGGGTGAGAGGGGAATGGTCAGACTGCTTTGGACTGATTGGAAGGCATAGTTAACAACCACTCGTTACTACCAGGGTATGCAGAAGAGCACCTCTGATTGCACAACACCTCGAACCTTGAAGCAGATGGGCTACAGCAGCAGAAGACCACACCGGGTACCATTCCTGTCGACTAAGAACAGGAAACTGAGGCTACAGTTTCCACGGGCTCACCAAAAATGGACAAGAGAAGATTGGATGTCTCGGTTTCTGCTGTGAAATATGGATGATAGGTTCCTAATTTATGGTACACAATTCCATCCAGCCTTGTAGCAACGTTTCAGACAGATGGTGGTGGTATAATGTGTGGGGGATATTTTCTTTCTTTCTTTATTTCACTTTGGGCCCCTTATTATTAACTGAGCATCGTTTAAATGCCACAGCCTACAGATGCCACAACAACACAGAGTATTGTTGCTGACCACACCCATGCCTTTATGATCACAGTGTACCCATATTCTGATGGCTGCTTCCAGCAAAATAACCCACCATGTCACAAAGATCAAATCATCTCATATTTGTTTCTTGAGACAGCAAAAGACAGCCCGGCACTAAAAAGGTATGCCTAAAAAAGTGGCTGTTGAGTGGAAATAAAAATACAATTTTGAAAGTTTCATATGAAACATAATTTCCTCTGGGATTAATAAAGTATTTTGATTCTGATGATTGTGATATGATTAAAAGGGCTCATATTACATTACCTCATTTTTAGATTGTCCCTGCAGATATCCCATTCCCATGTTTGATCCCCTCAGTGACTGAAAAATCAAGCATTTAAATAGTTAATACTTTTGAGATTTGATAAATTTCATGAGCAAGTTGTCATGGCTCATCAAAATTTTTAACTTTTGCCTGTTTAAGTGCCACAGATTTAGTCAGTAACAACTCAATAACAAATACAACAATGATAATAAGCAATAATTAGTTCTGTACTATGAGCATAAAGTTTCCATGAATAAAAGGTTGTGCCATTGAGCTCTTCCTTTGGTAAATTCGGAGAATTCAGAGAATTCTGAGTTGGTTTGTGATCTTATGACTTGCTGAGTTATTTGTCAGCTGAGGAAGAAACCAAAAAAAAAAAAAAACCTGTCAAACCATGACAGCTTTAGTGTCCATTTGTCATCCATGTCCATCATATTAAAAAGTGTTAAAGAGCAAGCACGGCAGTTTATGCTGTACTTTTCAGAGAAGATTTGACAGGTTTTTCATGGACGGAACCCACATACTCAACTCTGCTGCTTAACCCACAAATGCATTTTCCTTACAAATGTACTGTTTAAGGGGAAATAAACAGGCTTTCCAACTGTATAAGATTTAGCATTGTTACAACGAAGAAATAATTGACCTAACACAAATTTCCTTACTTTTTGTATTAAGTTTATATAAAGCTTTTGCTAAAAACACCATCAGTTGCTTGTTGCTTTTGAGATTTGTTGACAAAACAAACATCTAGAACATCATAAGACTGATTATATAATTTATACAATGATGGTAGCAGAAAGTAAAATTACCCAGTGCAGATCTTTATTTGCAGCTTGTTGCTGTCCTAGGATTCCAGTTTCGGATATACCATACTTCTCGAAATGGCCATGTGCTGTTGAGTATTTTGTGGCAGAGTGCAATTCATGACCACTAAAAAGCATCTGAAAAAATACAACATTTGTCACAATGTATAATATGTTACCAAAATGATCTTTTAAAAAAAGTAGTTATAACAATGATGTGTATTTTGCAGAACTTACTGGATTCATTGTCACAGTTTTAACTTGAGATATTTCTTGTTTCTGGTTCCCATTCTGATTCACAATGGCCACCTTGACAAAAGTAATTGTGTTTTAAGTTAAAACAGAAAAAAAATATAAATTATGTTTACATCATTTCAGTAGTTAAAAATGCTGCAGTTGGATAATTACATCTTTAAGAGTCAGATGAAATGAAAATATCCAGCTTAAATTTTCTAGTTGTCTGCAGTTTTTCAAAACATAAAAAAATAGGCTTTTGCTCATTGAACTGCATACTATAAAAGTCACTTGAAAGAAGTGAAAACGAACAAACTTTTATAAAGACCTGTGTGTGTGTGTGTAAGTGTGATTTATGAAAAAGGTATTTACTGGACAGTCTGTTCCTGGATTTTCAGTGTTAGACTTCATCAGTTGTTGTTGAGGAACAAGATCATTTTGGATTTCCAAAATCTCTTTCTTACAGGACATCAGAAGGGCCAAAAGTAGCAAACCTGAAGCATAAAGACCATACACACAAATGCATGACATGCAAAGCATGTTACGACTTTATTGTGGTTATTATTCTCTTACATTAGGGAAAGCCTTTGATTGAAATTAAAATCTGTAATTTTGTTAGTCAGTTTCTTAAAAAAAAAAAAAAAGTTTTTTTGCTTTTAAAGTGTTTTCCAAAATCTTAGCAAGCAGAAGGAAAAAAGGGAACACAAGTAGTAAATAATAATTCTAACTGAAAACCACCCATGGAAAAACGTTTGACGCTACTTTCCAATTTTTTTATTTTTTCCAAAGCATCTTATTAGGGTTAAAGTTACTTAGAGAGACCTCACAGGGTTGCTTTTTTTAATTTTTTTTTTTTTTTAAGGATTTATCTATCCTGTCTGGCAGCTTTTGCAATCAGAATCATGATCTGGATGCACTGTTGTGCCAAACATATTTGCTTTTCCAAAGTGAGCTCTATAAACTCTCTATAGACTCGTCTTATTCGTGTTTTTCTTTTAATTTTCTTTTATCTATTCATTTATTATTTTCACGTGTAATGTAACAATGTCAAAGCTGACAGCTGAAATAAAGTTATCTTGTTCATAATAATTGAAATATTTTGAACATGTGTCCTACCTGCAATCAGCAGTAGGCCCAACAAAATAATTCCCACTGCTCCCACTCCTAATGCAGTGCCAGATTTCCGCACGTGACAGTTTGGGGTTTTTGGGTGTAAGCAGCTACACACAGTAACTGACAGGTTGTGGACATCTGAATTCCCCTGTTGGTCAGAAACCTCTAGCAACAGCTCATGATGTTCAGAATGAACTGTATGCTCTTTAACCAGGTTGACTGAATAACCTGTGTGTCCAAAACGAATGAATATTCAGTTGTATTACTAACAGTCATTGTGACATTTTGTATAAAGTTGCCTTAGAGTTTAATTTAATGCCAGTGACATTATTTTTGTGTGATATAAGCTCAGGTATCTTCAGACCCTAAAGGAGTTGTCAGCTTACCTACAACAGGGTCAACCTTCCACTTGCCCTCAACATCTCCGAGGAGCTTGAAGGTGAAAGGGCCACTGTAGGGGTCATCATCTGGGTCTAAGGCTGTGATGTTGACAAATGAGGGTTCATCAGATTGGCACATTTCAATTGTGCTTACAACTAGGGATGGAGCATGATCATTCTCATCGCTAACGTGGATGCTAAGGGTTGCAGTGCTTGTCATTTGTGGTTCTCCTGGAGACAAAAAAGTGTTACGCCTTTTTTAGTAATGTGACGAGGAAATGTGGATGAATATTATACAAAGTATGTAAAGACTCATCCAATTCGTACCATCATCAACGGCATATATTGTGACTACATAAATGTTGTCTTTAACAAATTGTGACTCTCGGTCCAAGGTCTTTGATGTGGTTATGTTTCCAGTAACAGGATCCACTTTAATCCAACCAGCTGGATCATGTCCTATCATGTATCTGAAACATATGTGTTGTGTCAGACATTTTCACATTGTCTATTGATGTAATAATGTAGAATGTTTTTGTCTTGTAAAACTGACATGTAGTAGTATATTCAAGACTTACTTAAATGTGTTTGCACTGGCGACATCAGGGTCTTTAGCTGTGAATGTCTCCAGATATTTACTCATCCCAAAATTCTCAGCCACTGTAATTTTTTTGGAAGGCTTGTCAAAGACTGGAGGCTCATTGACATCCTCCACAGTCACAATCACTTGATGGCTGGATGCACCTGTTGCCAGTTCTGTTCCAGTCACACGGCTAATTGCGGCCCCAGTAGCACTGGAACCAGTAACTACTTTCCAAAGACCAGTGGTGCTATGTTTTTCCACTTTGCATGAATAATAGGGGATCTCATTCTCGACAGTGATAGATATGTTCTTCATTTGACCATCTTCATAGTTTAGAGGCTGTAAAAGGAGTTAAGATGCAAATGCTGTTTGGACAATTTAAGAGACGTCTTTAATTTTAGGAGAAACAAATGAAGGTAAAAATAGAGGTTGAAATGGTTACATAAGAATTTTCAATACAGGTACAGTTAAAAAAACAAAAAACAAACATTTTTGGGGATCAGGAATTTACATTTTTTGAACCACTACCTCTGCAAAACATAAATGTGGTTAAAAGTTGTATCTTAATGCTGTATCTAAAGGAGTGATAGCTAAGGAAATCAGGAATTTAAGATGACTGTAAAGCATGATCAAATGTATGTGGCTCCGTTTTCTCTAATGGTTTTTGACAATGAAGTTGTTGTGGTTAATTTAAAAAAATCTAACAGAATTTTAAAGACTTGAATTGGAATGTTTAGTCTGCTTTAGATATAATCACAAAAATACCTTTTCCACATACAGTAGTCCCTCGTTTGTCTCAGGATCGGTAGTTATTCTGAAGTTGTTATTTATGTCACCTTGGATTGTATATTTGGCTCTCCAGGCTGGAGTTCCTCTGGTGTCCTCATCTGTAACTTGTATACGTGAAATGAGAACATTTTTCTGTCCTTCTTTCACTTTTTCTGGTCCCTAGGGTAAAAATAAAAGAAACTGTTGTAATATAGGAAATGGCTGCAATTGAGTTACTTCAGGTGACTGAAATAAGTAACTGCTCACTATTTGTTGTGTGATCGCAGGAAGGTGGTTATTTCCATCTTCTATATTGACTGTGATAGTGCAGAAGCTGGATAGCTGTTTTACTCCATTGTCTTTGGCCTCCACTATAATGGTATATTTCTCTGTTGTCTGATGGGGAAAAAGAAAACACTGCTCACTTTAAATATAAATTGATGTCAAACATATTGGATTTTGTTGTATTATTAAAGGAGATGTATGATCAGAGATTTAAATGTTGAGGTTTTATTTGAGAATTTTGCCATCAAGCAGTAATTTTTCTCACCTCATGGTCCAGACATCCTTTAAAAGAAATGGTTCCAATTCCTGTCTCATGGATCTGTTCTAAGTAGAACTCAAGATCTTTAGGTTTAGGTTTGACTGAAACTATTTTAAGGTCACATTTATTATTTTTCTCACTACTGTCTTTATCTGTTGCTTCAATGGTAACCACAGGAGTACCTGTCAGTATCAGAAGAAAATAATGATTATTTTATTTACTTTCACTGTCACAAAATCATCATTTCAGTAATATTACTAATTCAAATGACACTTTCTTTAAAATGAGAAAATTACCCTGTGACGTTGACTCTTTTATGCTGATATCATACTTTACATGCTTAAATAATGGAGGGTTGTCATTTGAGTCCAAAATCTCTATGTGAATCCCGAGCTGTGTGTCTATTTCATTCTTTTGTCTGTCAAGTGCCTGAAACGTCAGCTGTAATGCAAAGGCAAAAATCGTGAAATAATCAAACCCACCACTATACTCTAAACCTCGATACACACACACCCTTTACTTTTCAGAAGATTTTTTTTTTTCTTCTTTAATATTTCTTCTTACCCTAAGATAAGAATATTCTTCACTGTCCACGGGACGGAGGACGGTTATCTCTCCTGTATGTTCATCGATTTTCAACACATCTTTGGGTTCATTATCAACACCTTGACCATGTATCTTAAAAAGGATGAGGTCCTTTGCAATCTCAATCTGTATTGAACACAAGACACAGCAGCAGTAAATTTTGGAATTATCCTTCTGCATCTCATAATATGTGTTATATTTTAAGGCATTCACTCACTTTGCCCAATGAATATGGGAAAGGTCCCTGATAGCCTTCATCAATAGTAAAGGAGTCAATGATCCAGTTTCTTTTTTGACGCATCAAAAGTTGTGACGATGATCTGTGTACTCCCCAACACTGCAAAATATTGAACTTGAAAATTTTGTATTAAATGTTGAATGTATTGTCATGAGTGGTATCATCAAATTATTTACACATTTTTAATTTTTAAACACTGGCTGTAACTCAGTGTATTGTTGACAGACATAATCTGTATTCAACAAGAAGTGTAAATAATTATCTAAGATAGCTGTGCAGTTCTTAATGATTTCATATGTGGTTCTTTTGGTTCTTGTATATGAAAAAAAGTACTATACATGTTAAATTAGTAAATTATTATATTTTTATGTTGTTAGTGCTATTTTCTATGAAAACATATTTAAAAAACAATCACTCATGTTGAAATCTAAGGCAGAAGTAAGACAACAATAGGCACTGTTTCAAATACTTAACCCTTACCAGAATCAAAAGAAGAATTAGGTGTATTCTCTCCATATTATATCCAAGTGATGACTTGTTTTGAAGTTAGTTCGTTGCAGACTACTTCTCGAATGCACTAGAGTGGAAATTCAGCTGCATGCCAATGTGGGCTTTGGCAGACAGATACCAATGGGAGGGATGCCTTGATAAATGGGTTTTGTAGGTTTAGCCATGAGGTAATCTAAATCTTCATCTGTATCTGTGTCATAAGTGGGTGTGTACACAGTTTTCATTGTAACATTACACGTTTCATTAGAAACCTCTCCTATGTCTTAGAAAAACTTAGAAAATTCTTAACTTAGAAAAAAACATATAATCACACAGAAAAAAAACATTTAACATTTAAAAACATAATTATTCTATAATTCTAATATGTACATATATGCATCCGCTGTAGATATTGCCACATCTGTCTTCATATTTCCAGTTGTCTCAAAATCTACAAGGACACATTGCACACCATTCCGGGTTATGCCAAGTTTTCAGCTAATAGCTCTTCACGAATCAACTTGTTGGTGCAGAAATTCTACTTTATGCATCTTAAACTGTTATCTTGGGCATTTTTTGTAGATTCAGCTAAAGAAATTGAAACAGATTGTGTTTTTGCAACAAGCCACTCATGACAAAGTGCCCAAAGTTACAATTTAAAATTATTTCTTTTCTAATTTGACTGTTATGTACAGTGCATTTGGAAAGTATTCACAAGAAAACAAAAGAGTGGCTTTAAGACTACTTTGTGACTGTTCTTGAGTGGCCCAGCCAGAGCCCAGACTTGAACCCGATTGAACATCTCAGGAGAGATCTGAAAATGGCTGTACACCGATGCTCCCCATCAAACCTGATGGAGCTTGAGAGGTTCTGCAAAGAAGAATGGGAGAAACTGCCCAAAAATAGGTGTGCCAAGCTGTGTAGCATCAGACTCAAAAAGAGTTGAGGTTGTAATTGATGCCAAAGGTGCTTCAACAAAGTATTGAGCAAAGGCTGTTAATACTTGTGTACATGTTATATTTTTGCTTTTTATTTTTAATACATTTGCAAGAATTTCAAGCAAACTTTTTTTTTTTTTTGAACTTTTTCATTATGGGGTCTTGTGTGTAGAATTTTGGAACAAATTATGGAACAAGTGAAGCACTGGGAATACTTTCCAGATGCACTGTGTAGACACAAAACTGATTCATCCCTTGATTTAGGTACCTTTTTTATGCTTTAATGCAGTGGGGTGCGGTGACCTTTACAGAAAGGCAAGCAGACACGATAAATTGGATCAGATTAAAACATACCATGTGTGCTGCCTGTCTGCACTCCAGATGGATGTCTTTACCTTTCTGCACTCCTTCCTGGCTGAAGAATTGTAAAATATTAATACTTCTATAGTTAAATAAATATCTACTGTATTACCAAAAATTATTTACTATTAGCTGACAATGATGAGTGGTGAAGGAAATTTTTAAATCATTCCTTTAGGAAAAGAAGCAATAAAACATTATGAAAACACCTCCATACACATTATTAGAAAATTGTGCACAAAATATCAAAAGTAAAAATAATTATTCTGCAGAAAAATGTTCACCATCAGTGTTAAATTGATTACTATTATTGCTTCATATGTTTAAGGTTGAGCTCATTTTAAATACTTTATATTCTGTTTAATATCAATTAACATATTCTATAAATCATATGTTTGTAGTGGCTGTCCTGTGAGGACCACGTATCTAAAAAAAAAAAAATCCCAACAGTTTTTCACGAGCTCAGAAACAGGTCTACATCTTTATAACATTGGTGTCATAAAGAGATGTGAGAGAAATTGCTTTACTTTGAGAGAGATTGCTTTCCTTTAGTATGTTTTAATTTATGCCTATTTTTAGATTTGACCTAAGGAAATGCCACTGCATTTTTCATAGGTCAAGTGGCTTAACCAAAAAAATACAAAAAACACCACACAATCCTCTGAAAATGGTCACGTACAAGGACTGGACTGAAAATATTTGAAAAAGCAGCCAATGTCCAAAGAAAACTTTGAAAGACTTTCAGAAAGCTTGGAGAACTCTTGCTCAAGATCACTTTTATAAAAACTACAAGAATGTCCAAAATATAAAGAAATGAAGGCTGGCTCAAGACTGTTGCACAATACCTATATCATTTAATATAAAACTATGTAAATATAGACTAATATATGTAGTCAAGACGCTGATTCAAAGTCACATCCGAGTTGACTGCATTCCAAGTGGAATGCCATAAACCTTATGAGACCCCAACAGGTGTTTCCAAAATGCACCTGGCATATTCAGACTCTTAAAAGAAGTCAGTTACAGGTAAAACATCCTGGGGTTGGGCTGTAAAAGTCTTTCAATCTTTCAGGTCTTACAGATGTTTCCAAAGCTACTGAACTTGACAGATATATTTGTGATAGTTGTGGTAAAGACATGATGAAGTCATTACTGTACAGAACTAAATGAATAGAAGGCTTAACAGAGCTATTGCTTTTATTTGGCTTGGCTGTAGTGCTAAAAAGTAACCTGAGATGGTTTTTTATCTCTTAATCATGAATAGTTTGAGTGCCTTTTTGTAGGCGTTTTATTCATTTTAACAGATTTGAGGTATGTCACATTTATTTATTTAAAACATAAACTAACCCAAGTGCTATCAGTTCAAGACAAATTATTCATAATACAAATTTTTATGACTAAATGAAAAGAAATAGATAAAAATTGGGATAAAACATAAATTATCATTTATAAATCATTTATCATACGAATCTTGAAACATTACAAAGTGAAGAGCAAGATAAAAAAAAAAAATGACAACCACATCAACAGCATAGCCAAGTTAAAACATAAAAGCAAAACCAAGAAAGAAAAGAAAAAAAACATCAACAAAAGACAGTCATGATATTTATAATGAATTTAATTAAATCTTTAGCAGACCTCTTTATGCATATAATAACAATGTAATGAAATTTCATCACCACTACTACTTCTGCAATTAATAATAAAAAATAACATAACAGCATTATTATTGTTTACTATTTTTTGATTAGTTTTTGTTTTTATTTTTAATTTTTGATGAATCCTGACAGCAGAAATGGGCAGCTTTATTTACAAACCATAACACTGTATAAATCTAAAATCTGTGTGGAAAAGCTGACTTGCTAAATGTTCACAAGAACACAGAACATTATTCACCCTTGAATCCTGACTATTAATGAAGTTAATGATATTCACCGCACGTGATGCTACAGTTACAGTCAAATAAATAAGCCACTTAAAAAAATTACAAGAAAGTCTGGCTCATTGGAAGCAACATATAAAGAAGTTAGTGGTGGCACAAGACTTTTTTTATAGTACTATATATAATGCAAAAAATTGAGAGTGACATGGTTTATGTACTTGCAGTTCTTCACATCGCAGTTTATTACACCACATTCTTAGGGAGGGGAGAAGGAGTTATTTCACTGCCCATGGGGAAAAGCTGTGTTTCTGTCACTTCAGGTTTTGATTGATCTGTATCTTGATTTACATTTTGAGAATATCCATTGGAATCTAATAATGCATTTAAAGCGTCAATCATTGCCACTCATTTAGCCACTGAGCTGAATAAATAAATACATAAATACTTTTCTCCCAAATGTTTTGTTGCCTAGTTACGGTCCATATCTTTTTTTCCTCAAGAAGTGATTTCATCACTGCCAGTATTGTTTTCCTTCCTTTTGTAGTTTCAACCAAAGAAATGGGAACAAATTATGTGTTCTTGCGACATGCTGCTGTCAAAAGACTTGAATACTGTGTCATGGATGACATGCTGGAACGTGTACAACCCAAATTCCGGAAAAGTTGGGACGTTCTTTAAATTTGAACAAAATGAAAACCAAAGGACTTCCAAATCACATGAGCCAATATTTTATTCACAACAGAACATAGATAACATGACAAATGTTTAAACCGAGAAATTTTACAATTTTATGCACAAAATGAGCTCATTTCAAATGTGATGCTTACTACAGGTCTCAAAATAGTTGGGACAGGGGCATGTTTATCATGGTGCAGCATCTCCTGTTCTTTTCAAAACAGTCTGAAGACATCTGGGCATCGAGGTTATGAGTTTCTGGAGTTTTGGTGTTGGAATTTGGTCCCATTCCTGCCTGATATAGATTTCCAGTTGCTGAAGAGTTCGTGGTCGTCCT
>VUQS01072805.1:0-10907 GCA_015108495.1 Heterochromis multidens
TGAAACACCCATGACCTCTGACGCAGACCCAGCTTTCTGACACTGGGCCCTACATTGCGCCCCAAAATGTTTTGGTAGTCTCCAGATTTCATGATGCTTTGCACACAGTCAAGGCATCCAGTAAATTTGAACCAGAAACCTTTTTGCTGTGAGGTCACAGTATTAACCACTTCATCACTGTCTACTATCAGTCACTAGCCTATGTCTGAAAAAGGCTTAAGATTCTTTGGGAAACCTTGACTTTGTCTCTGCGTGTAATGCAATACATGCAGTGCCATTTCTGCTAATATAAGGGTTAGCAGAAATGGCTAACCCTAATGAGGTGACACTGTAAATCATGTTGTAGCTGCTATTGAAACATTGTGTGATTTTTCTGTCTGTTGTCCAGATTTGAAGAACACCTTCCTCATTTCAGTGCTGGGCTGGAAATCTTAAACAGGTCTCCCCTCACACACACACATTCAGTGTACTAAGAGTTTTGATATATAACTTTGTGTTGATGTGTGTGTGCTCTTAAAATTATTCTTTGTAGGTATGAGGAGAGTTGGTTTCTGCTCCATAAAAGAACGAAGGACTGTGCTCAGGGTGCAGAGGTACGAGGTATTTCTCCATTTTTACCTGGTTTGGAATGTACTTTCACATCTTAAGGCTTAAGGTTTGTCTGTGACCGACCAAACAAAGTAAAGAATCTAGTCCATAGGAGGTTTGTTTACTTAATTTTCAGACCTAATAAAGAGTAAAAAATCTTTTTGTTATTATTATTATTATTATTGTTCTTGTTATTAAGTGTGTATGTCCTAATAAATAAAACCTTAGGATTGACAGAGGGTAGAATGTCAGTTTTCTTTTCACTGTGTGTGTGTGTGTGTGTGTGTGTGTGTGTGTGTGTGTATGTATATATAATAGGTATATATGTGTGAGTATATGTATGTGGATCAACCCCTCCTAATAACACTCCTTTGCCTCGTTGTTTAGTTTCTCTCTGTATTGTATTGTGCTGCTGATCTTCTTAGGAGTCTTTTTTGTTTTTTTGTTTTTTGAGCATTCATTATTGTGTTTTCCTCCTTATTACCTTTTGGTGTCTGATTTTAAAAAGTGAATAAATAATAATCTAGTCTTGAATGTATCACCCTGGGCCTTGACAAAATTGTGATGGGTTATTTTGAAACTATATCTGCAGATTTTTGACCAAATAATTGAGTTAGATGAAAGTTAATAATAACAATGACTGAGCATATGTTAAGGTATCCTTTTTCAAATTTATTTTAATAGTAATTTGTGTATTTGCCCATCTCTACTTCTACTTCTTGTCTTCCTCCCCTCACCCCCAACCGGTTGCGGCGGATGGCTGCCCCTCCCTGAGCTGTTGTGATTTGGCACTATATAAATAAAGTAAAATTGAATTGAATTGAAATTAACTGCTAGAAATACTCAGATTGTCTGTAAAAGATAGACATAGGCTGTGTCCAAATTCATGGACCGCATCCTTCGAAGGCCAGAGCGAGGCGACGAGGGCTGTCCAAATTCGAAGACTCCTCCAAACGCGGCCCACAAATGCGTCCTCCTTTTTCCCGGATTTGAAGGATGGGTCAGGTGTATCCTTCGCAGCCCACCCTATCCCCAGATTCATTGCACATCGGTGGTTGAAGAATTTTTTTTGGAAAAAATGGCGGACAGTCCAAGCGAAGCGGTCCAGGAATAAACTTGTAAAAGTAAGTACTGGGTTTTATCTCACTCAAATATCTAGTGGAACAAATGTCAACATAACAAAGAATCTTAAAAAGTTAAATTTAGCTAAATTTCGGTTAAGTTACATGACATGGGGTGGCTGTAGCTCAGGAGGTAGAGCAGGTCATCTGCTAATCAGAAGGTTGGTGGTGCGATCCCTGGCTACTCCAGTCTGCATGCCAAATATCCTTGGGCAAGATACTAACCCCAAGTTGCTCTCCGATGCGTCCATCGGAGTATGAATGTGTGTGAATGTGTAGACAGAAAGCACTTAAGCATAGGAAAAAAAAGTGCTTGTATGACTGGGTGTGAATGGGTGAATGAGGCATGTTGTATAAAGCGCTTTGAGTGCTCCGGGAGAGTAGAAAAGCGCTATATAAGAATCAGTCCATTTACCATTTACCATTAGTGATGTCGCCACTTTATGCGGCTCAAGTCCCGCATGCTTTGCTTGGTTGGTTGGTTAGTTCATTAGTTTGGTTAGTTTGCTGCTGAAGCTGTGTGTTTGGTGCTGTGAAGTCAAACGTACTTTAACATTTTAGGAAGAAAAGAGCACACAGTTCATTTTCCAAGCTAAAAGGTTTATTCACGTGGACCAAACATCTGGCCAGTGTACTGTGGTAAGGAAACAGCTACTTAACCATGCTGTCCTGAAGTTTACAGTTAAATGAGCTCTCATCCTTTATAGAGCCCCTAATAATAAGACGGATAGTAAATGGAGAAATCCGCCTCCTGTTTCTGTGCCGTTTTTGTCATGCTTTTATACAACCTGAGTCTGTCACTTTTGTTATGAAGGTCAACATTTCTACAGGATTTTTGTGTCCTGTTTCCCCTCTCTCATTTTGTCTCTTTGATTAAAATATGTATATCCATGTGATTATAAGTCAAAGTTGGGTTTTATCTTGCAAGTTAACAGATATTTGATAAACTTTTAACTTTTTGGGGTTTTTTTTTTTGTTAACTGCTGTGGTTGATTTCCTTTGTCTTAGAACTGCAAGTGTTCAGAGTCAGGAGAGACTGAGAAACCCACTGCTGCAAGGTGAGAGGTGACGGGACAGAAGCTTTCCACCCCTGATGATACACCAGGACAAATTCAGTCGTGTGTGAGGAAGAGCAGGAGAAAGAGGAGCCAGCCAACAGAGAGATGGAGAGGAGAACGGAGAGAATAGACAGCTGTTCTTTGTAGTTGAGGGTCTGATGGAAACATTTAAAACAATTTCTTGAATATTTGTTTCCTGTATTTGCAGAGGTATTTCCAACACAGAATATAACAGCTGTATATAGGGAATTACAATAACAAATATGTGGCAAATCACTGAGGTTTATCCTGCAGGACAGGATGGGATCTGTTAGGGCAAGAAGGAAAAATAGGAACCATGGACAGCTTTGATAAGGCTTTGATTTATCCAGAATATTTTTAACTAAAATATTTTTGTTATCAAAGTGGGACTGTGCTGCTTTCAGTGGAAAAAGTACCTGGCTCCTTTAAGTAACAAGTATAAAGAGCTGTATATATCTGTATAATGCAGGACCTATTATATTTGTACTGTCATTTGACAAGCTACATTAGCAAACTAGTTTACTAGCTAAAGTTAACATTACTGTTGGCTAAAGGGACTCAGCCCATTGCTGTGGTGTTCTCTCAAATCCATCACATACCGATGAAACATCCCAATTTTCTCCAGTAAAAGTAAAACAAACGAGATAAAATGAAGATTTTCTCTATTTCTGTCAAACATGCTGTCCACCACGACCGTAGCCGCTACTTTCACGGTTGCTAGGCAACAGGAGCAGCGAGTCGTAGGCTAGACCGTCCAGTTGAACAGCTGCTCACTTCCGGCCTTTGTGGCCTTCGAAGTACCCGGGTAGGCCGGGATGCAGCCCCTGAATTTGGACACAGCCATAGTGTGATGTTACCTATTGGTTCTAGACTTCGCATGTTGAAACATCAGTATTAGCGTTTTAACCGTGTTGGATTTTCAGAGTCAGAAATGACCATATTTAGACAAGAGGGTGTTGTGCTTATTAGCTTACAACATTGATGCTACTAAGCTTGGTTAGCAAGCTGCATTCTTAAGATATGTGTCTGTCCAGGCACAGACACATATCTGCTATTTCCCTTGGTTGGTACATCTGTCAGTTAAAGGGGCCATGCCCCTAACTCTAGTATCCAGGTGGATGTTGAAGAAGTTGCCGCTTACAAATACTCCAATTCGTTTAGGTGGGGGTGCTGCATGCGTTTCCACTGGAAAATTTCAGGGCCTCAGTGCATGTTTGAAAATAGCTTTACATTCTGTTCTGCTTTAAAGATTAAAGCTGAGAAATGCCTGTATATATTGTAAATGTGTGTGTATATACAGTGGTGTGAAAAAGTATTTGCCCCCTTCCTAACTTCTTAGTTTTTTGCATATTTGTCACACTTACATGTTTCAGATCATCAAACAAATTTTCAAATTAGACAGAGATAACCTGAGTCAATACAAAATGCAGTTTTTAAATGATGATTTCATTTCTTAAGGGGAAAAAAGCTATCCAAACCTACCTGGCCCAGTGTGAAAAAGTAATTGTCCCCTAAACCTAAGAACTGGCTGTGCCACCCTTGGCAGCAAGAACTGCAATCAAGTGTTTGTGATAACTGGCAATGAGTCTTTCACATCACTGTGGAGGAATTTTGGCCTACTCTTCTTTGCAGAATTCTTTTATTTCAATCACATTGGAGGATTTTACAGTATAAACGGCCTGTTTAAGGTTATGCCAAAGCATCTCAATCAGATTTAAGTCCAGACTTTGACTAGGCCCACCCAAAACCTTCATTTTGTTTTCATTTTGGGGTTACAAATTGGGGTAACAAAAAAGTGCAAAAACCAAAGCTAATCAATAGTTGTTGGCTGAAGTCAGGTTGCATATTTTCATGCATATGCTTCATAAAAAACATCACCACTATATTGAGCTGAAGAGAGAGAAACCATTTGGTGATGTGGGTTTGTATCCTTTATATAGTTCAGCCATCTTATTGTCTCTCTCAAGGAGTGAACTCTTCCTCGCAAGCAGTACTTGAAGCAGTCAGTACAATGAGCTACTTGGTGGTGAAGCACTTCTTTTTCATAGCAAATCAAGCAATCAAATCATATTAATCAAAACTTTATTTATATAGCACTTTTCATTTAATTTTGAAGCTCAAAGTGCTTTACAAAACAACAACATATTAAAAAAATCCCCAGCATAGTCCCTCTCTCTTCCTCTGACAGGGTCACAAAATTAATTTTATTGCTTTTGGATGATTGATCCTCCATACATATTATTGAAACAATTTTAAAACGGAACCAGAAAGGCCAATAAAATTGTGAAGTCTGTTTAAAAGAATGGAGTGGTCTACCATATGAAAGGCTGTGGTTAAGTCAAGTAGCACTAAAACTGAGGGCTTGTTCTAATCCATATTGAATCTGAGGTCATTTATGATCTTGACTAATGCAGTTTCTGTACTGTGGTTAGACCGGAACACAGACTGATTTCTCATTTATGTTGTGAGGAAATTAAAAAGTAATGTAACTGATTCAAAACAAGTTTTTCTAAAATTTTACTTCAAAATGTTAAATTGGATATTGGCCTATAATTGTTCAGCGAGGAAGGATCCTTCCTCTTCAGAAAGGGGTTTTACCACAGCAGTCTTGAGCACTGTGGGAAAAACTCCCATCTCAAGAGAATAGTTTATAATACTCAGTAGGTCATACTTAAAAAAAGCTATAAAATGTTTTAAAAATGTTATTGGGGTGGGGTCTAAAAGGCAGCTAGGTGGTTTAACTGGAGGACTACAAATACCTCGGAGTACACATTGACAATAAACTGGACTGGGTTAAAAACACAACTGCACTAATAAATGATTCTGATTAAGCAGAGGTGGCAAAAGTACAGATATTCTGTACTTAAGTAGAAGTACAGATACTTGTGTTACTGTACTGATTCAACTTTTTTACTCAAGTAAAAGTGAAAAAGTACAGGCTCTGAAATGTACTCAAAGTAAAAAGAAAGTTGAAAGTAGTTCTTTTGAGAATGTTTCTACCAGCTATTTTTGTGCAAAGCTAACTGAACCTCATGCTATATTAATATAATAAAATTCATTAGTACATGGGAATACAAACTTTATTTCAGCCTAAATTTGAATTTTAATGAATGTACTCAGCATGAATCAGTTATGTATAACACAAGCAGAGATAAAGGAGAATTTTTAAAAAATAGCTCTATTTTCTGTTGCCTACATTGTAGAGGGTGACTTTGCCTCCACACATAAACAGGAAAATGAGCAGAGTCAGGGGTTAACTTGGGATTCAGCAGGTGGAGGGAGCCTAAAATCGGTTGTAGTGGCTCAGCATGGGGCAGAGGATCATAACTCACAATAATTTCTATTGTGAGCTCCAGTAGATTTTCTTAGTGTTCAGCCTGTGATCAGCTGACCTGCTGCTGCTGCTCTGAGGTTTACTGCTGTTTGTGGATTTACACAGCTGAATTCAACAAGATGTAAGCAGATGTTTCATGAGTTGTCTTGGCTGATTTCCATCCTCTACACTGACAGTATACTGTTTATACTGTCTTTATACTAGAAGGTATAACGTTGGTATGAAAGTGGGACTCAGTGAATGAATATAAGCATCATCAGCTTAAATTCAAAATCATCTCTGTTATATTTAATGTAGCCTAACTCTGACTATGAACACCACAACCGCTGTGCATCAGTCACACACTGTTCTTTATTTTAAATCCATCACAGCACAACAAACTAACCTGTTTATCCTGCACTAACCTGCAGAGGATTTTCATGCAACCTTTAAATAACACAAAGTTAGCATACCACAGTTTGTTTTGCAGGACTTTTCACAATATGAAAAAACACAACTTGACATCATATACAGGTCCAATATCTCATTTTAAAAATGAGGACTTACATGTAAGCTTTAAATTTCCAGTTTATCAAATTCCACTGAGCAATCCTTACCTTTAAATATAACCTCTCTTCTTCCTCTCCTGTCCTGTCTTTCTTCTCTTTTAGCTCTCATTATTTTCTCTCTCTGGGAAATACAGCAGCTGGACCTTTAACTAGCAGACACACTGTATAAAAAAATGCACACAAACAGTTTGTGTGTTTGCTGATATTCGTTGAGCTGATAGAAACATTGCATTTAAAATTACCTGCAACTTAAAAAACATTACTCCCTTTATGTTTGCTCCTCTTCTGTAGGGCTAGCTAGATGCTGAAGTATCGCTAGATGCTGAAGTACTGCGACCAGAACGTGGTGTTGTGCCAAAAAACAAAAAACAAAAAAACACCGGTACGCATTGACGTGAAATAATAACGCCCCTCAGATGTCTTGAACCAAAAGTAATGAGCCTGTTTTGAAAATGTAAGGAGTAGAAAGTACAGATATTTGTGTTAAAATGTAGGGAGTAAAAGTTAAAATTTGTCAGAAAAATAAATACTCAAGTAAAGTACAGATACCTGAAAATTCTATTTAAGTACAGTAACAAAGTATTTGTATTTCACTTTCCATCTCTGGGTTTAAGTATAGAAGTAACATTGGAAAGCATTTCAGCATCAACTAGGACAAACTTCTCTAGTTTCTCCTCACATGAATAAAAGGGTTTCACGGAGTTAAAGCTCATTTGTTGTTGATTTAAAAGACTCAATCTAATATTTTCAATTTTACTGATGAAGTGGACAGCAAAGTCATCACATGTAAAATTATGTATAGTGCACTGAGTGGGACCATGGTTAATTAGACGATCAGTCGTGGAGAAGAGGATTTTGGGATTATTACGATTATTTTGAATTAGTGGGCATTTATAGCTTGTGTTGTTAATTTATTTTTTCTCTATCTTTTTTCTGCCAACTTTTCAGTTTTTTTTAAAGTTCTCGTTTGTCCAAGGAGATGTTGGATTAGTTGCTACTTTTTTGATTTTCAGTGGGGCCACTTTATCAAGAGGTAATTGTAATTTACTGTTAGAACTGTTTGCCAAAAAATCACAAGAAGAAAGATTAAGTCATCATAATAATTGAAAAAAGAAGAAAAAAGCAAGATGGTGGCATGCAACGACGTTGCGGCTCACTGTTCTTCACTTTTGGTGCTTTGTTTACTACGTGTATATGTGCGTGTTTTTGCTTGGAATTACTACTGTAAATGGTAAATGGACTGATTCTTATATAGTGCTTTTCTACTCTCCTGGAGCACTCAAAGCGCTTTATACAACATGCCTCATTCACCCATTCACACAAGCACTTTTTTTCTATACAAGCCCAGATCTCTTAAGTGCTTTCTAGCTAACATTCACACCCATTCATACTTTGATGGATGCATTGGAGAGCAAGGATATTTGGCATGCAGACTGGAGCAGCCAGGGATCGAACCACCAACCAAGCCACTGTATGTTGAGTAGAGTCTACGTACAATCATCATGATCTTCTGAGCTTGGGATTACGCTGTGAAAGGACCATTACAACAGACTACCACCGCTTCCATGGCATTATGGAGGACATAATTAGGACTCCAGGGTTTCCGTGGATGGTTCTCCCCGGTGGCATGCCCAAAAGGAAGCGTAAACAAAGGAAGCAAAAGCGAGGCTGCGGGGCTGGTCCGCTAGCACGGCTAAAGAGACAACCATTTAAGCCACCGCTTCCCAGCCTTTTCCTTTCCAACGCCAGGTCCATAATAAACAGTCAGTGAACTGAGGTTACAGATTGCAGCCAACAAATGTTTCCATGACTGTTGCATTGTATTAATCACAGAGACTTGGCTGCAGCCATCCATACTGGACTCAGCTATTGAGCTAGCAGGCCGCACAGCCCACCGCCATGACAGCAATGGCGCTCCAGTAAGAGCAGAGGAGTGGGGCTATGCATCTACATCAATGTTATGCTGGTGCACAAAGTAGTTAGTAGCCAGCAGAACCCTTACCCTGATGCAGTGCACATAATAGCTGGGGACTTCAACCGTGCTGATTTAAGGTCAGTATTCTCGATTTGATCAGCATGTTAAATATGCAACAAGGGGTGTAAATACACTGGACAAAGCCTATAGCAACATCCATTAAGGCTATAGAGTGACCCCTTTACCACATCTGGGTCTGTCAGATCACATGTCCATGCTATTGATTCCTGCATACTCCCCCATCATGAAAAGAGCCCCCACAGCCACAAAGACTGACAACATGGCCGGAGGGTGCATTACATGAACTACAGGACTGTTTTGAGACCACAGACTGGAGTGTGCTTGAACACCAGGACCTGAAGGAGCATACCTGTGCTCTCCTACATCAACTTCTGTCACTGTAGAGAAACATCTCTGGGTGCATTTTAGCCAGAAACCCTGGATGACTAAAGAGGTCTAGGTCCTGCGGAGGCAACATGGTGTCACTTTCTGATCCGGTGATAGAGCACAGTGTGGTGCAGCCAGAGCTGACTTAAGAAGAGGCATCAGAGGCCAAGGCAGCATATAAGAGGAAGATTGTTGACCATTTACGTGGCAGGTGTGGAAGGAAGTCATGCCAGCAACACCACGATGGTTGAGGGCACAATCATCCTGCTGCCCAAAAAGACCACCATCAGCAGCTTCAACGACTACTGACTAGTTGCTCTCACATCTGTTATAATGAAGTGTTTCGAAAAACTTGTCTGACACCACAGCATGTCCTGCCTCCCACCCACATTCGACCCACTTCAGTTCGCATATAGAGCAAACTGAATGCTGATGAAAGGATTTTTCCGGTCCCCCCACCCTTTCATCCATTCCTGCATGACTAGGGGAAGTGGTAGTTTGGTGGGGAGTCTTCAGTAAGAGCTACTAGTCCATCACTACTAAGCCAGGTCTCAGTTAAAAACAAACAATCTAACTTATTCCAGTGTTTATGATGATAGGAATGTGATTGTTATAGATAATGGGAGGTCTGTGTCTGGAGGAGGATGTATCAATATCTGAACTAGAGCTCAAACAGCAGAGACCTGGACCTGGGCGGGCTGATGGAGACTGGAGGTGTATGACAGTTTGTGGTGGACAGGTCAGAGGAAGAGGCATGGACAGTGGAGCCATCTGTGACCATGAGCATGTCGCAGAATTAATAAAAACTGCATTCAAAGCTGAGCACACTGATTGGAGCCAGGTGTTGAGGCTTAATGTCGTCCTAAAACAATTGCTGCCTCTTTTAAATGGAGCAATGGATTCGGACATAAAAACACATTTGCAACGGTTTTTAAGAACACTTAAAAGATTCCTAAAATCATTTTTAAAATCTCAGATGTTTGGCTGGGAATATCATTATATCTGACATGGATAACTACCGTCTAGACGTGTGACTATTTAGCCAGCAGATCAGAAGTTAGTGCCTCAAAGTCTGCAACCTTGGCGCATGGAAAACACTGGGTCACAGTGTACCTGTTTCTGATAATAAAGATGAAAATCTTTTATTTGCCATTTGTACACATACACTAGGTCTGGGTACATAGGAAATCTTGTGCAGAGCTTAGAGTCAGAGTCAAATAAATAAATAAATAAAAAAGAAATATATATATATATGAGTGGCTGATATCGAGAAACCCTACCAATGGCTTGACAAAGCTGGACTGAAAGACAGCACAGGAACAATCTCTAAGCACAAGATCGATAGAGGCTGGAGTCTACCACACCAGGCAAGACCCCAGGTGCAGGCTGTGGAAAGATGGCCCTGAGACAATCCAGCACATAACAGCAGGGTGCAATATGCTAGCAGGCAGGGCATACATGGAATGCCATAACCAAGTGGTTGGTATAGTATACAGGAATATCTGTGCCGAGTATGGCCTGGAAGCCCCAAGGTCTAAGTTGGATACGCCCCCCAGGGTGGTCGAGAATGACCAAGCTAAGAACCTGTGGGACTTCCAGATACAGACAGACAAACTGGTGATGGCTAACCAGCTGGACATAGTAGTGGTGGACAAACAGAGGAAGAAGGCTTGTAGTGATAGATGTAGCTATACCAAGTGATCGCAACATCAGGAAGAAGGAACACTAGAAGCTCGAGAAATACCAAGGGCTGAGAGAGGAGCTAGAGAAGATGTGGAGAGTGAAGGCAACAGTGGTCCCCGTGGTAATTGGAGCACTCGGGACAGTAACCCCCAAACTGGGTGAGTGGCTCCAGCAGATCCCAGGAATGACATC
>VUQS01072806.1:0-10871 GCA_015108495.1 Heterochromis multidens
AACTTCACCTCAAAGCAACAACTAGATGGTTGAAACTTGGACACAGTTGGATGTTCCAGCAGGACAATGATCCCAAACACACATGGTTTTGGAATGGATAAAGCAGGGTAATATTAAGCTTCTGGAATGGCCTTCCCAAAGCCTCGACCTCAACCCTATTGACAATTTGTGGACTACACTTAAAAGTTGGGTCAGTGCCAGGAAACCAACCAGTTTAAATGAGCTCTACCAATTCTGCCAATAAGAGTGGTCAAATATCCAGCCAGAATTATGCCAGAAGCTTGTTGATGTCTACCAAAAGCATCTGGTCAAGGTGAAATTTGCTAAGGGACATTTAACTAAATATTAGTGGAAGTGTATGTATATATTTGATCCTTTTAAAAGCCATTAAAGATGTATGAAAAAGAAGAGTCCAAAGGAATCATTAAAAGCCCAAAATTACCATGACATTCATGCTCATGATGACTGTATGTAAACCTCTGACCACAACCCTAGCAGTAGCAAGTAAAGGAGCAGATTACTCTGATTTATCATCCCAACAGATAAGTTGTCTCTTGTTCATCACTTTGGCCAACATCTGTGATGTAGAAGAGTTACAGAGCAGTTTCAACAAACTTTAATAATTCTTTTAGCCTATTAAGATTCAGATCATGAAGAGAGGACCATGGACTACTATCATTATGGGCTTGATAAAACAAGCAAGTTGACCAGGTGTTTGCACCATCAGGCATTTTCAAATTAGCACATCTGAGAAATCGGTTTGCTTGACTTCATGAGCTAAAAACACCACCTTAATTTTTCTTAAGAATTTTTAATCTCTCTGTAAATATTTTGTCATAATGGACTCAAAAGCAGACCCAGAAACCAGTGACCAGTTTACAGATTTTATCGAAAGTAAACAGGTTATCAAACCCAAAGCTAGGGAACTGAGGAATGCAACAGGTCAGAAGAATTTTCTGGACCGGAGCGGGGATTCTGCCAGAGAGGAGAGAAGAGGTTAGTATCTGTCCAGAACAAACAAACTGATTGATTCTTTTCAATTGTTTGATTTGAGTTCTTATTTGAGTCTTTCTTCTTAGCAGGCAGGCAAAGGGAATTCAGAGAGAGAGGTCCAGGTAAGTAGTTGCAGGTGGAGGTGATTTTCCCTTACAGGTTTCGATTAAATTAAATTAAATTCAATTTCATTTATATAGCGTCAAATCACAACAACTGTGGACTCAAGGTGACAGAGAGAAAACCCCAACAATCAGACGACCCCTTTTGAGTTGTTTTATCATAGTTCTGGAAGTTCTGTGGCTTTGAAAGTGCATCTTCTGTATACAGTCTGTAGTTTAGCTTAATTAGTAACTGCCTTGATCAGCTTTTTCGATTCGTTTTAGTTTGATATTTCCTTCTGTGCTGTGCCCTCTACATTTATGGTGATTGAATGAGCTAACAAGCCCACAATGGAGTGATAACATTATTTGGCATCAGTAACCAAAGATTACTCACCTCTATTTCTAAGTCATGTGGGTGTGAGGCAAACAAACTGCCTGCAAGTCTGTCAGATTTGACCACACTGTGCTGATGTGCTGCTTCATCATTAACTGAGATGAGCATAATCTTTTGCTTGCAAGCTATATAACCACATTGATCTCCTGCGATTATGTCTGTTTTTAGTTTGTTTCTGTCTGTTTCATGTAGCACAGCAGTAATATAAACTGATATTATTGTTTTTGTTTGGTGCAGAGGCCTGTTAAAGTTCTCTGTGTTCTGCCTATAGGAGAAGGAGCTATTTTATATACATGTGTATCTTTAAAACTACATTTCACTGTAATTATTTAGCTTGGAGGAACAAAGAGGCATCTTCTGGATGACAAATGAGGTTCAGGTGCATGTGATTCTGTCTTGCTCCTCCTTAAATATAACATTACACTGTAGAAAGCACTTTTAGGCCAGCTCCTGTCTTTTATACTGTATTTGAGCAGAACATCCATATTGTCCTCATTTTAAAAAGTTCTCTGTATGAGTAAGGCACACAGAAAGAAAGCTGAGAGGGCATTTTGTACTGTTATCATGTCTACAATGGTGGAGCAGTAGTTGCAGAATATGCTGTACCTACCCTCTGAGTGGGGTTTAAAGGAATTGGCCCACTGGTGTGGCAAGGATAACGAAAAGTTGTGTGGGGTCATTTATGTGTGTTTCTGCATGAATATTTTAAATATTATACATTTGCAAATCACAAATACAAATTTTGTTTTAAACAGAAGCACGGAAGTGACACAAGAATAAAAATGACTGCGAGGACTTCACTGTAATTTGTTATTGATCAAAGTGGTACAGAGTCATCAGTACATCCATATTTTGATGTTAAAGTGATACTAGCATACTGTAATACATAATTCTCTCAAACATGTAGTACCTTAAGTAAAATCCATTTTTTCTAGTATTCTTAAAAAAAATAAATTTTGTTTTGTGAGAAGTAACAGGCAAAGATTGTTTAAATCAATGTAGTTTTGTATATTTTTTTTAAACTCCTTTTAGCTTGAAAGTAAACAGTATGGGTATGATAAACACAAATTGGTCATTTTAGCCACTAAAATACAGTTGTTGTCAAAAGTTTACATACAGTCATCACGGGCATGAATGTCATGGTAATGTTGGGCTTTAAATTATTTCTTTGAACTGTTCTTTTTCCAGGGTGGAATGATTGTACAGCATACATCTTTAACGACTTTAAAAAACAAGAATTGCACAAGTTTGAATTTATTTTGGATTTTCTCTGATATATACATGCATTCACTTAAAGTGGTGCTGAACGTTCTACAATGTCTTTTAACTTGACAAGGCCAAGGTCTATCAACTTCTCGTTAGTGTAGTAGTTTCTCTTTGCCAAGCATAGAAAGGATTTGATGTGATGACAGCACTCACTGGATTGACCAATACTCAGAACAATGAGAAAGTTGAAAGAGGTCAGTGAAAGTCTATCTAGATCTAATATGTCCCCTCAATTCTTGTTTTTTATAAAGTCATTAAAGATGTATGCTGTACAATCATTCCACCCTGGAAAAAGAACAGTTCAAAGAAATCATAAAACCCCAATCCATGACATTCATGCCTGTGATAACTGTATGTAAACGTCTGACCACAACTGTATCTTGGTTGCTTGAGTTGCTTTTATGATTGCTTCTATACTAAACAGTGACATACTGTATACATAAAGCAAACAACTTTTTGTATTCTGCTCTATTCTATCAGTTTCTCAAAGTTTTTCTGGTTGGTCTCAGTTGTTCTAAGCCCAAACTGTTCCTGCTCCTTATATTGGCAAAATTGCAAAATTGCTCAAAAGACTTTCACACTGCAGATCTTTAAGTCCAACTTTCATTACTGGAAACCAGAAACAGAAATCTCTGTGACTGGAAGAATGAGGGTGTAAATTTTAACCCTAAGCAGAGCTTCTATTTGAGGGCTATGAGCAATTTTACCAAGATACATGTGAAATCACAAAAGCAACAAAAGCAAAAGAATAAATGAGGCTGGCAAGGAATGCCATAAACATCAGACGCCTGAAATGAATTATTATTCACTTTTCTGTTACAGCACAGCAATCGTAAATAAAACATGAAAAAGAAACAAAATCTTATTACATCAGTTCTAAGGTGACTAATACAGCAGAGAAGTTAGTGAACGAAAATCTAAAAATGAAAAAGATGAGTATGAGAAGAAGAGAAAAGAATTCCAAATAAATAAATGAAAAGTGACAGATATGTTTGTTTTATTTACTTTTGCAACTTTACTGTGTTTGATGCAATAATGATCTTATCATTTATATGCTCTTGTCATTAATTCTTTATTCCAGTCAAGTATCAGCACACCAAGGACATGAAAACAGAAAAATAAAATAGTTCTTGCGCTTGAATAAATGGTAAAGTGCTAGGTAACTTGCTGAATTGATTTGTTGAGGCATTTATGTTTCCAACATTGTATGAAAGACACTATATGGGACATGCAGCAATAACTAGTAAATTACATGTCTGGCTTTTGGTGTGATCCCACCTTTCCAGTGTGTCCCTTATTAAAGTTGAGTTGTGTGCCGGCAGTTGCAGGAAATCCCAAATTAATTTTTCTAATATGGATGCTAATTAATTTGCATATATTAACTATCCCCTCAGAATGAAATTATAGACTACATCTTTGAAACTATTTAGTCATTGTGTGCTAGAGGATCATGATTCCTCAATATTTGCTCTACTTGAAACACTATCAATGAACCACTATGAGTTTCTCAAGCAAGAATTCTGCAGCCATAGTTGGGCAATGCCCTTTCAGTCCATTTAATAAACTTCTCCCAAGTATGGTTGTTTGATTAAGCAAATTTTTAATTTTATTTACAATTTTGGCTCCCATGAATAATTAAAACAAGACAATCAATAGATTATATTTCTCTTTTGTAATAATGCTCACATTTTGCCTTTCAGCACACCGCTTTTATTTTCTTTTTCCCCTCCATTGATTAATAATTTTTCTGTTAATAAATAAATCTGGTGTTTTTCTGCAGTCTGTGAGTAAATAATGGTGATCTCAATATTGATCAAGATAATTGTGATTACGATTTCAAGAGTGCAACCGAAATAGGATTTTTAAGACAGATACCAATACCGATATTTGGATATTTAAAAATTTGATACTCCAATATATCGGCCAATATGTTTTTTCTTTCATACACACAAAACATAACTAGATTTCCCAAACATTTGTTATGTGTAGTTATTTATTTACTGGTTCACGCTCTGCCCGACTCTGCTCAGATCAGCTGGTTGTTTGTGGCCTTTCAAATTTGTGTGTCATCACCAGGGAAGTTGCAGACTGCCCTCTGGTGGACAAAATATGCACCATCAGCAGTCACAACATGGTTGAAGTGTGTTTACCTTGTCTCTCCTTCACTTTTTTAATTTGAATTGGCATAAATGCCAATACTGATAGACTGAAAAACAGCTAATATCAGTTGATAAATTGGTTTGACATCTAGTCTCACAACTACTTCAAAGGACTAAAAGATCTGCAAACTCACCAAAGAGTCAAAAATTTGGTCTTAATAAAATATTAAACCATGTAGACATGCGCCCTGGCACTTCTCACTCTGTTAAGCTAAACTAATCAGCATCTGCCATAATAAAAAATGCTCATCTAATACTACAATCACACTATGAGCACCAGTCAAGCATGGCCATCAAAATTGTCAACATCTTTTATGTGCTTGTGTGTATCTGCAAACATGGGTACATATGACTGGTTGGTGCTTCATCCATGTCACTGTGGTGCTAAAAAATAAGCTATGGCCAGGGCCATGTACTATGAAGCATGTTTATCATACTCAAGGGTTTCTTTGCATTATCTGGCTTCACTTACCCTAACATCAGCAATCAGGATAAGTGGTCACATGAGGGTGGTTATCCACTCAATAAGTTAATCCAGGGTTTATCATTATAGTTACAAGTGCATTCACATGAAAGGAGTGGAGTTGGCAGCATGTGAATAGTCACAAACATTGATAAATCTACTGGCAGCAGAGTGACTTATTTTTGCAAAGGAAAGGTTGAACTATGATATTAGACACATATGAAGAGTTAAACACATAATACAGACAGAAAGTAACAGCTGCTGCAGACAAAGGAGAAGTATGAGTGTCTGTCACTGGAAAAGCGCTGTACAGCTGTATGAACACCTGTGCGCTTTTAGCACTTTGTTCAGTAAGACTGGAAAAGATATACTATATTAATAAAGTCTAACCTATTTGAAGCCAGGAAGGAAAGTCATCAAAAATGCTGACTGTGTAAGGTAACAGAGTATCAATGGTCTATCATTAAGACACAGAAGACATTATTTCATTAAATTAATGCTTAGATGCGTATGAAACAGTTTTAGTTTTACTTTCAGCTGCAACCCTGATGGTGTTTAAGGGTCTGAGAGTAAAGATTAAATATAAAAACAAAATTCAAACTTAGACTTAGCCTACAGACAAATTTGATCCACAAAAAAAGATGTCCTGTTTTGGGATCATATATTAAGGCTTGTAGAATAATAAAATTGCAGCCAATAGAAAAAAAAATAAATCAAGTACTAAAACTATGTCTGAGAGTCTGTAGTTCTTAGTGATGCTCATTGGAAAAACCCAAAGATTTTAGACCCTCTTACTATCTGCACACAGAGGTCTGAGGGATATTCCAAGAATGATGACACTATTTTCAGAGATCAGTCAGTAGGTGGTGATTTCATACCTGTTGATCTCTAATCTCAAGCATAACCTGCTTCAGAGTGAGTTAGGTCTACAGCACAAGTTGCCATGGCAAAGTACCCAAGTGAGAAGTCTTTAACGTTGAAAACCCAGGGTTAACCCTGGAGTTACCTGGATAATCCTGCTTTGTAGTACAGGCCTCAACTCAGCTTTGATTTGCTGTGTGTCAGGATGTCCAGTGACAAGGGTCAGGGCTCATTTTGTAGTGTGGTACAACCAGCTTCCATTGAAAAGACTACAAAAAAGTATGTAAGCTGATCAGCTTTAATCGCCCACTCTGTATATTTTAACCTCAAATTGCTCTAAGTTATATCTTGGTTACTCTTGGTCAACCAAATTTAAAGGTGGTTCTCAGTAATTTTACTGGTTTATAGTTTACTAACTAAAAATCTCTCTCTCTACTTGCTAATACCTTTAATAGACCTTTGTCTTTCTCTCCTTACCTCCACCCTTGTTTGACTGTACTAAGTATTTACAAGGGCTCTTGCATTGCGTTACTTACTGCAAAGCAGCCTGGACCTCGACCAAGAGCAACAAAAACAAGCTATCTTTCATGTCAGCAGGCTCTGGTGTCTTTTTTCCTTCTTTTTAAGCCAAACCCTCTGGTGAATCCATTGTTTGTTGTTTTAAGAGGAGATGGCTTATAATTCATCAGTGGAACACACTAAACCCCAGTGGCCTCTCGACATTTCAGCCCGCTGTTGTACTCAGCGATTTCAACACCTGACATGTGAAAATACTTGTCTGGGTTGGATGTGATTCTGTTGTTGATAACGATCTAGGAATGAAAAAGAGAGAAAAGTGTGAGTTCAACCACTTGTGTTAGGACTAAGATGATGTGCTGTATGTTGTCACAGTGTGTATGTGTGTGTGTGTAAGACAGTATATCAGATTGTAACAGATAAAATTGTTAAAAACCCTGCCAGCAGAGACGCCCACTTCCTTCCTCTGTCGTTGCAGGATGTCCTGAATCTGATGGCACATATCCACTGATGGTGGATGGCACCCAGTAACAACAGAAGATTGTTTGTGTGGGTTTATTTTAGACCCTGGTGTCAAATGCATGGTCCACATTTGATCTCAAGTGAGTCAAACCATTTGCTGGGTTTTCCTGGTGCCATCTTTTAAAATATGCTGGAAAAAAAATCTCTCTTAGTTTGAAGTACATGTTGAAAATGTGCAAATGTAATAAACCATCCAGTTACAACTTACATATCACAGCAGGTCTACAGATTTGTGGAGCTAAAACTTTTAACTGCCCATTCATTTCTACTGCTGTGAAGTAATGCTAGCCATCTAGTGGGTCAGTTGGATCCTTTGACTGGCGAAGGCTGTTTTCTAGACACCCCTGTTTGAGATCCTTGCAACACGAAAAATTGGTTGGTGAATCAACTCTGCATCATTTTTAGATACCTTGCTTAGCTTGGCTTGTATTCTGATTTTTTTCCCCTCCATCATAAACTGACCATCTCCTCCAGCTGTTTTCCATCTCACTTCTATGTGCATTACAATCTAAAAGCCTCCTTTGGATTCAGATGGACCTCGGCTCTCTCAGTGCGTCACACAAACACAGCTTGGAAATGAGCCAAACAAACAGACATATTCATAATAATGGAAATCAATTTAGATGCACAAAGCAAAGGCACCTGGAGAGATTTCATGCACCTGGCTTTCTTTACAAAGCTCTCATTTTCATTCCTGTGGGAAGCTTTTGAAAATCTTTTTTTTTTTCTTTTTCGCAATTTAAATGTTATTGTTTTGGGCTATTATGAAGGTTTAACTAGCTCAAGCTGCTGTATAGTTGTACTACTAACACACTATCCCACAACAATTTCAGGGAGCTTGAAAGGAGCTTTGGATACCATTTCTTTTGTATTAATTTTTGTATTTTGCCATCTAGCTTCACATCTTCAGCAGGTAACAGCAGGATGAACTTTCAGAGCTGAGCATACCACAGGGGACCCGGGCAAACTTTTTCATGCACCTGCCGGTTTTATTTAGTTTTATTTATTTATTTTTACAAGGAGTGCTTATTTAAGCTGATTTTTATCAGGAGAGGAGGCTGGTCCACAGAGGCAGAGGAGGTTGAGATAAAATATAAAGAGTAATTGATTGAAACAAATCATTACAAAATCTTACTATCATTTATAAATAACTTTTTCTTTTTTCAGTTATTAAATTTCTGAATGCTCCAACAGCAACACCTGCTGGCAGGAGAAGACAGGGTAGTCTGTGTGGGTGTGGGAGGCAGAGAGGAAGTTAGGCCCTGTATATCTTCTTCAGGGTGCGACCTCTTAATAAACTGAATGCATTTCATGGTGATATGTCATTTGTCAGGACATGTCAAATGATGCTCCAAGCAAGGATGTACTCCCTAAACTATGGATTTGGACAGAGGGCTTGGCAGTAACAGTATGCTGCTGGGAAGCAGATACAGTGGGGGAAATAATTATTTGATCATTGTTGAGATGCAAGAAGGTTCCTGGTTTGAACTTCCTGGTTAGCTGAGGCCTTTTTCTATGGGTCTGTGTAGGTTTTCAGTCATGCAGGTCATGGTAGTCTTAAGCACTTGAGTTGAAGGCAACTGGAGTTTTTTTTAATTGATTTTTTATTAAGTTCTTGAAGATGTTTCAACTCTTATTTGATAAGCTTCCTCAGTTCTAAAAGCTGATGGGGAGTCTCATGGATGGGTGGATGGGGCTCTCACCTTGGAGCTGGTTCTGGAATCCACCCTGTGATCATGCGAGTTGTTAAGGTCTGTTATGACCAAAGACCATGTGGGTCATATGTATGTTTGTATGTTTGACTGTTTATATGTGTGACTCCTCCCACTCGAGAATGTGGGTGTGGGTTTCTCACTCTCCTCCCTCCCAGGGGCGTGTATATGTGTGTGTGTATCTTGACAGAGACAGGTGCCTACTGAGTAGCTGGGTGGAGTGATTGCTGTTCTCGGATTGGATAATTGGATGGACAGCAACCTCTTAACCGTCAGATGACAGCCGCCTCACCTCTCTCCTCGTCTCCACCAACCCCAACAACCAGCGTGTGCTTTGACAATAGTTTTTTGTGTTCCTGTGATAATTCTGATCCAAAAGGTGTTAGTAAGTAGCGTGAGCTAAATTGTGTGCTTAGTAGGCGTTCTTGCAAGCCATAGGCCTTTTGTAAAATAATTCTGTAAATAGATTTTTGAAAATTCATACTCTGTATATATAGAGCACTGCAGCAGGTAATTAGGAGTGAGATTTTTTGTTTGAACATTTTTCTCATGTATATTGGTTAGGAGATTAGGGTCAGAGAACTGTCTTTTGTTTGCTTTTTATTTTCGGTTAGGGAAGAAGAGGGAACATTAGAGACTTTTGTTTGTCATTTTGGCACTGCTTACTACCGAAGCAAATAAACTGCTGCTCAGCGTTATCAATCGTTCTGTGTTGCTGGCTTTCTTGGGAGTGGTTGGAGTGGGGCGTCGCACTTCATGTTGCGCCCTGGCTTCCCCTAGGGCCGAGGACGTAACAGGGTCACATGATCACAGGGTGTGAGTGGGGGTTGAATTCCCCGGGAAAGGATCTCAAGACTGCATTATAGCTTGCTGAGCAGGTGTTTTAGGCAACCACCTCTGTTCAGTGATGGTCACAAGTGGACAAAGATGGCCTAATTTACTCCTCTTCACGCTTCAGCTTCTCCATGGCCCAGAATTGGACAAGCAGTTAAGAAAACAGATGGAATGGTTACTCAGGGTTACAAACTCACATCAGAAAATTGTGTGCATTTACTTCATTGGCACAGCAGCAGTAGCTTCATTAATTATTCATAACTATCAATCAGTTATGACACAGACAGGACCGATCTGGAGTGTCTCAGAGGGCTGAGGTGACACTTTTAAAGTTAAATTATTTGTCAGACAGCAGCCGTCTTCAGAATCTCTCGTTTTTATTTCAGAAGTTTGACCCCTGAGGCAAAATTATGTTTCAAGTCAGTATGTGCAGTAGTGATTACAAAACAGCTGCCTGATATTTACGATAAAGAATGCTACCTCTCAAAACATTAGTAATAGGGCAAAAGATCATTATTTAGTTGTAGCTGTTTTTCCTATAGTTTTTTTTGGGGGGATATTCTCTCCTCTTATTTGAAGTAAGAATAAGAACAAGAATAGGAATAAGAATAACTTTATTGATCCCAAAGGGAAACTCGTATGTCTGATATAGCTCATCTGCTAGTTGTATGAGAATTGTAAAGCCTATTAATCTCTGGCTCTCTTCCACAGCATGTCTTTGTCTTCCTCTCCTCACCCCCAACCGGTCGAGGCGGATGGCTGCCCCTCCCTGAGCCTGGTTCTGCCGGAGGTTTCTTCCTGTTAAAAGGGAGTTTTTCCTTCCCACTGTCGCCAAGTGCTTGCTCATAGGGGATCGTCTGATTGTTGGGGTTCTCTTCTCTCTGTATTATTGTAGGGTCTTTACCTTACAATATAAAGCGCCTTGAGGCGACTGTTGTTGTGATTTGGCGCTATATAAATAAAATTGAATTGAATTGAATTGATGGCTGTGGGTGCAAATGATTTTCTGTAGAGAGGAGTCTTCCATTTGTGGTCTGATCTACCAAG
>VUQS01072809.1:0-13353 GCA_015108495.1 Heterochromis multidens
TGGTTTTCTCCTTGGAACTCTCCCATGGATGCCATTTTTGCCCAGTCTCTTTCTTACTGATGAATCATGAACTCTGACCTGAACTGAGACAACTGAGGCCTGCAGTTCTTTAGATGTTGTTCTGGGTTCTTTTGTGACCTCCTGGATGAGTCGTTGATGCGCTCTTGGAGTAATTTTGGTAGACTAGCTGCTCCTGGGAAGGTTCAGCACTGTCTTCATTTGTGGATAATGGCTCTCACCGTGGTTCACTGGAGTCCCACAGCCTTAGAAATGGCTTTGTAACCCTTTCCAGACTGATAGATATCAATGACTTTGTTTCTTTAGATTGTGGCATGATGTGTTGCTTTTTGAGATATTTTAGCCTACTTCACTTTGTCAGACAGGTTCTGTTTAAGTGATTTCTTGATTCAGCAAGTCTGGCAGTAATCAGGCCTGGGTGTGGCTAGTGAAACTGAACTTAGCTTTCCAAAAAAATGTGGTTAATCACAGTTAATTCATGACTTAACAAGGGGGGCAATTACTTTTTCACACAGGGCCAGGTAGGTTTGGATAACATTTTTCCCTTAATAAATGAAATCATCATTTAAAAACTGCATTTTGTATTTACTCCGGTTATCTTTGTCTAATAATAAATTTGTGTGATGATCTGAAACATGTAAGTGTGACAAATATGCAAAAAACTAAGAAATCAGGAAGGGGGCAAACACTTTTTCACACCACTGTATCTTGCACTTCTTCAGCAGAAAGATGAAGACATCCAGGCAGAGTGCAGCAAGATGCACAAGGCTGTCAGCATACATAAAAGAATAAAAGACAAGCAGCACAAAATCATGAAAGGATATGGTTTCATCTGGTCCAGTTTATCTGGCTGATGAATTGGGTGTCATCTTCTCTGCTTACCTTTCTGGAAAAGTCACAACTATAACAAAGTATACCTTTCTCTATTTTAATCCCCCCCCAAGGATCAATAATGAAACCTAAAGCTTAAACCTGTTTAAATCTGTGCTTAGATAAAACAACCAATCTTAACATTTCAGCCCAACACCGAAAAGCCATTTGAAAACAACCCATGGAAATACTAGAGAATTTCATATGAAACAATGAGCATTATATGGTAAGATTTTATATCATTTATTAAACCACAAAAATTCTATTTTGGCCTTTATCAATGCTATTTTATTGGATAGACTGCTTTTGTTTTTACTATTGTGCCAATAAAAGTTACTTTATGGGCAAACCTTCAATGACCAATAATTTTAGGCCCTATTGTCCAGAAACTGCAGCCCTGGAGGCTTTCAGCTGTATCTTTTTAGTCTCACTTCTACTTTTATACTAGCCTAGACAAAATTTGTCTCAGCTTACAGTGCACATAAGTTCTGTGGCCTCCAGCTACCCAATCAGTGTGACCACAAAGCCATAACTCCATCTCTGGTGATAATGTCTCTGGTTTATTCAAGAATGCACAAGCTCGGCTCTCTGGCTTTTTCTAGAAATCAGACATGAGGGAAAGCAAAGCAAAATGACTGTGAAATCTTTAGTCACTTTGAAGCTTCAGTATTTGATATGGAACAGAGAGGGACTGCTCAGAAGTGTTAAGCAGCTTAAAAATACTTTAATACATGCCAGATATGTTTAAACAATACGTTTAGGACATATAAAAGCAGAGGTTTTTGGGGCGAATCCTTGAAAAGAATACAGAGAGGAGCATAAAACTGAGGTCTGTTAGTTTTCACTATTTTTATCTATAGTAGAAAATAACTCTGAATAAAAACTGCCACATGAAATCTCATTCAGCTCCACTGTAGTGAGTTGGCAGCAAAAATCCCAGCAGCAGATAACTGAAAACCTTGCCAGACACCACTAGGGGTAAGTAGGAAAATATGTCTTTTCTTTATTTTTGTGATTTGGATGAACTGACCATTTAAGTTTGCCTCTTGTTTTATTGTTAAATGTCAGTAGAGTAATCTGCTTCCCAAGAAGTGAAAGCAGCCTAATGTTGAAATACATGACAGTGAAGAAATTAAAAAAGAAATATATTTTTGTTTTTCATTATATGAAAGAAAATATTCACAATGGTGCAAGAAGTTAAAACCCTGAGGAAGATAAACTTCCCTCAAGTTTAACTACTGCCACTGCTGCCTATAAGAAAGTCACCTAACGTCTATTATTCAGCTATTAAAGCTAAGTGGACTGCTTCCAGTCCACTTTCGTTGTCTGAATAAATAAATAAATGGCTCAGGGGATGCAGCACATTTAACTTGAACTTGTCATGATCTTACACTTACCCCTCTCTCATGCTCCCCGGGCTTGTTAATGAAGATATTGGGCTATTAGCATCAAAGTTTCCCTCCAGGCCTGGATACCTTGAGTCTGCTGATGGAGGCAGAAACTCTGAATTCCCCCTACTGTGGGCGGTGCTGCTGTTTGAGTACACACCTGAAAGAGAGCCACAGATAACGTCAGTAATTCTGCTCCATCGAACATTTTGAGCATCCATTTCCACATCTAGTCCTTAAAAATGTGTAGTTTTCTGAGGTTTTTACAGCAAAGGTTAGATGATATTAACAGTTACAATAGAGCAGCAGTTTAAAAATGATCTATGCCCACAGAAGCATTGGAAACTCCTACTGCAAGTGTTGCCAGCTCTCACGCTTCTGATGCTTTTACCTTCATTCTCATACTTACATGCTGTCCAAACAAATCTCACACCAAATAAGAATGAGGCTCAAAGCCAGTCTTTTATATTAAAAAAAGGAGTTAATGGCTTAGTCACACTAGAATAAAAATCCCTATTTTTATTACCTCCTTGCAAATAGGAAAAATTTTTTTGCTGTTAGAGATTGATTGCAGGTAGTTGTGGCAACCAACTGGTTGCCCAGAGGTTGAGCGTGCAACCCTCTCAAACAATGGGTGACTACTTTCAATTTCAAAGAAACCTGTCTACACACAATCACAGTCCAACTCAGTCTGACTTCAGTCAGTCTCAGACAAATTGGTGAATGTTTTCAAATGACTGCCATCTAATTTATAAAACAGAGAAAGATTGCCAGCACATTGCAGTCAATCTGAGTCAGCCTGCAACACGTCTCTTGTCACTAGGGGGTTCGATTCAACTGGTTGTATAGTGGTTATATTCATATATTAAAGCAAGGTTGTTGAGCGATGGAAGTTAAACTGCCATCCTACAGCAACTACGTCACTATTTGTGGAGAAATTTCTTTTTCAAATCTATGAGGTTCTGACTGGACTCTGAATGTAAGTAGTTAATGTAAATTGCTGTTTAATGTGAATTTTTATTCCTTAGACAGCAAGAGACTTGCAATTTTAACCAATTTATCACAGTTCATATTATCACAAACCAATTGCATGTAATTGCCAACTTGACCCCATTCAACTGAAAATTGATAGACTGATATCAGACTGACTCCGTCTTATTGCCATTTTATCGCTGTCTTGTCGCTTTGATGATGGCAACTGTATTTTGAGTGGTCGCAGACCTGGTCCCTGTTTTTAAAGCAACCATTTCAAAGGCAGCAAGATCAAAAGTTCATTGCACACAGTCGCAATAATTTTGGTTGTGACAACAGAGTAACATTAAAAAAAAAAAAAAAAAAGTTATTCTGTTTTCACTTCACAAAAAAATGCTTCACTGCAATATTTAACTTCTGAATATTTTTACACTAATTTTTTTTCCAAATACTTTATCAAAACATTTTGCCAGCTAGAGATAATGCTAGCATAGTTTACTTAACTATCTCACATTAATATACAAGCGAGCTAAAGCTACCTGTAGTAATTATTTTCACTGTCAATTTACTGACAAATTTTTTATATGAGAGTTCAGGCTGTGTTGAAGAATAAAGGTGGTCATATCAAATATTAATTTTCAAACTTGTTGCTGAAATGCAGCCCCAGAACATAACAGAGCCTTCACGATGTTTTACAGATGGCTTTAGACATTCACTGTTGTACTTCTCTCCTGACCTCCGTAAATACTGAAAAAAAAAAATCAAATTTGGATTGATCACCCAATAACGCCAATTATTATACAATATTGCAATTTTTTTTTGCCTAAAGATACAATTTAAAATGGGTTCCTTGCTAAGTTGTCTGTTATGTGTAGATACAACACTGGTTCATCCCTTGAGTTAGGAGCCTTTTTTATGCTTGAATGATTCATAGGTCAGTGTTAAGTGGCTTAACAAACAAACAAAAAATAATTTCCCCATGAAAATGGTCAGGTACAAGGACTGGACTGAAAATAGGTGAAAAAGCAGCCAATGTGCAAAGAAAAACTTTGAAAGACCTTCAGAAATACTGGAGAACTATTGCTCAAGACAACTTTAAAAAAAATGACAAGAAAGTCTGGCTCCTTGGAGGAGCAATATAAAAAAAATGAGGGGTGGCTCAAGACTTTTGTCTTGAGTAACTGTCCAAAACCTTAAAATACTCAATTTATAGTTACATGAAACACACTAAATTACAAGCGCTGGACCAAATTATCACGTGGAAATGATATTTTTTCTGTTGATCAACAACCCACTGTGCTAGCAAGAAACAATTTCTGGTCTAAATACAAGTATTTTAGATATGGTGTGCAAACATATGGACATGGTTAGTGTAATCCATTTTTCTGTAAACTTTTCAGAGCCACATTTAAAGCCTACAGGGGCTGAATGTTCAATACTAAAAATATAGTTTCATGCTGTTCATTTAAAACTGTAACTTGTACCTGCATGCAATCAGTAGGGCTTTCAACACTGGGTTTTAAGCCAAGCTGACAATGATAGCGTGTGTCCCCATAAATCCACCAAGTATACCATAACAGAAAGCAGTTTTCAGGCTATAACATTTGGCCATTTCAGATAAGAAAAAGTCCTCCTGGGATTTTTTCAAAATTAAACACTGACATGCTTGTTTCACCCTGACTAAACATAGCTCATAGTGTGCCGCTTGAGGCTTTTCCCTCAAAGTCTTCTGAGTAAAACTGCGAGTAGTCTGAAGTAATAGACATGGACAGCTTTCCTGGACGCTCTCCACTCTCTTTGGCCAACTGAGCCTCAGTGTACCTGACAGCTTCTTGATTCTGGTTCAGCCATTGAAATGGAAAGAAAAAGAGCTTGGCTGGAAAACCCGTTTGGAGAAGCTGAAGGACAAGTGGGGTGAAGGCCAACTTGCCCACAGTCATGGTGCCCAGTAATTGGACAAGGTAAACACTGGCATGATGAGCTATCATCGAAGGAATGAGAGAGGAGGGAAAGGAAAAGGAGCAAATGAGGCCATGGGAGAAAATGAAAGAGACAGCTTAACAGCCCAGGTGTTTGGGCAATTACCCTTTTCTTTTGGTTTTTGCTCATTTCCAGGGAGGCACTGGAGGCTAAACACAGACTTCTGCTACCGTTTCATCTGCACATACCTGTGAAGTCATCTAAAGCCGGTAAAGGTGAGCTGTTTTCTTGGTGGGAAGAGGCAGAGCTGTGGAGATGCTGCCGCGCCAGGCAGTCACTTAAGATGTCAGATTCCAGCATTGTGTGCACCTGAACCTGACAATAAGACAAAACACATATATTCATATAGATACAGCTCATATAACAATACTGTGTTTTCATGTTGGTGAGCAAGTGTGGATACCTGCCAGCATGTAGGGATGAGAATAATTATATTAAAGCTGCAGCTTAGTCTTCCAACTGCGTTCTGCTGTTGGGCAATGCAACTCCCATGCAGCTAAAGTTTAAACTAATTGACTTCTCTTTTGATTTCATTCAGTAAAGCAATTGAAAACACAGTGAGTGTTCTGCAGGAGGTTTTCTACTGTTCATTTTTCAAAGAAATGAGCTTGCACCAGATGCCTGGTTCTTGTTTCGTCTTGTGATCCAGCTTCTCGAGGTACAAAATCCAGAAATCTTATTAGGCAATCTTATTCCAAAATGTTCTAACAAAGTTAAGGCTAAACAATTGGCTTTATTATCCAGCGCTAAACAGAACATCCCCCCAGAACTTTCCAAAACAATTTATTGACAGCTTCAGGACTCAGAAGAAGCTCGCAGTGAACACCCAGGAATCACAAAAGTGGCATGAATAATCAGCAAGAAATGCTCACCCAAACTAGCGTTCATGAAGCCACAAACTTCAATCGCTGTGACACATCAGCTCGAATAAATGTATGCCAGTGAGGAGCTTATGAAGCTCATGTTTAATATTTCAAAGTTCCAATTAGCCCCACAGGGTTTACTGCAGCTCAGGGCGTGTCAACTATGTCACAACTTACAAACACACGTGGTTCTGTTTAAACCAAACAAGGCATGGGAATACACACAAAGCCCCAGTGTCACTCACGGTCCATAGAAAACAAACAAGGCCCAGATAAAGCAGAACAATAGGCTCCCTATTCTGACTTCCAGGGAGTGTGTGTAATACTTTGTTTTGTTGTATTTAATCCTACTGAATCATAAACATGCCCAGTCTCTCCTGCTGCTGCTGCTGCTGCTGCTGCTGCTCTCCAGAAATAAGACCTACAACCACTGACCCCCGAGAAGCCCCCTCTCGCTTTGAAAGTTATATAAAGAAGCATTCCACTTCTATTAAAAAAAAAAAACCCAAAACTTCTAGAAGAACAATATTGTTTTGAACCTTAAGGTTAAAAGGAAACAAACATGCATCTCACTTGGTTTTAAACAGACTTTCATGAGGTAACAATCAGGAAATAAAATCAAGATGTAGCACAAGAGAAACCCCTGTTTTGCTTTCTTTTTCTGAGATTGTTCACTTTTACTACTCATTGTCTATTCAGGATCTCATGAATGACTGTAGAATTTAAAACAACTTTTTGTTTCTTACTTTGCATGTGCAAATTGTACATTTGTAACTGAAATGCCAGAGTCGATGAGAGCTGATAGTGTTTGGAAAGCAAATATAAGGTTTTACAATGAAGCTCTGTGTATCATTTTTTACAGAAAAAAACTTTCAGAAATTGTGTGCTTTTGTGGACACTCGTTCCTGCCAAATTGGATCAATTTTAAATGAATTTAAGGTAATTGAAATGCTTTGGCATCTGCATCCAGAGGTTATGCTTGACCATAAATGCCTCAATTTGGCTTTTGATTAATATGCTTTACATAAAATAAAGGATGAAAAACAAATGTGTATGCTTATAATAGTGTGTATTATTCCATAACCATTGCTGATTAAGCAGCTGCCTATGCTGGCCAGGACACTGTTGCAAAAGAGGTTTTAAATCACAAGGGTCTTGTCACCAGGTTAAACAGAGGTTAAATACAAACATGCAGTCATGTAAATAAAGTTTTCACAGGACTTGATATAGTCCTGTGAATATCTAAGTACACCCCATGATCCAGCAGCTTGTAGAACCACCTTTAGCAGCAATAACTTAAGTAATCATGTTCTTTATGACTTCATTAGTTTTTCAGATTGTTGTGAAGGATTTTGGCCCACTCTTCTTTACAATGTTGCTTCAGTTCATTGAGGTTTGCGGGAATTTGTTTATGCAGAAGGTCTCTTAAGGTTTCACCACAGCATTTCAATCAGGCTGAGGTCTGGCCTTTGACTGGGCCATTGCACTACCTTGATTCTTTTCTTTTTCAACCATTCTGTTGCAGATTTTCTAGTGTGTTTGGGATCACCGTCCTGTTGCATGACCCAATTTGAGCCAAGCTTTAAATCTCGGACAGATGGTCTCATATTTGATTCTAGAAAACTTTAGTATACAGAGGAGTTCGTGGTTGACTCAATTACTGCAAGGTGCCCAGGTGCTGTGGCTACAAAACAAACCCAAATCATCACCCCTCCATCAATGTGGTTGACAGTTGGTATGAGGTGTTTGTGCTGCTATGCGGCGTTTGGTTTTCACCGAATGTGGGGCAGTGTATTATGTCCTCATCTGCCCAAAGGACATTGTTCCAAAAGTTTTGTGGTTTGTTCAGATGCAAATTTGCAAACCTAAGCCGTGCTGCCATGTTCTTTTTAGAGAGAAGAGGCCCAAAAAGCCCACTAAAAACACTACATCCAGATGAACAGATTCAGCTTTTTGGGATTCTTTTACCTGGATTATTGAGCATGCATCAAGAGATAGAGAGAAGAGGCTTTCTCCTGGAAACACTTCCAAACAAGCCATACTTATTCAGTCTTTTTCTAATTGTACTGTCATGAACTTTAACATTTAACATGCTAACTGAGACTTGTAGAGTCTGAGATGTAGCTGTTGGGTTTTTTACAATTTCTCTAAGCATTGCGCGGTTTGACCTTGAGATGAATTTGCTGGGACATAAACTCCTAGGAAGATCATGTTATTGTGTTAATCCACAACTGAATGCTCCAGACCAGCAAACTGCCAAAACCTCTGCTTTTATAGAGGTGCTCACACTTGCTGATGATCAATTCATCAAGTGCACCTGGCTGCTACTTACCCTCTTAATTCTTATGGAAGCAATAAGGGTGTACATACGTAGTCTTTCGCAGGACTGCATAAAGTCCTGTGAAAACTTTTTTTCACATGATTATATATGTCAAACACCAAGCGAAAGCATAATTATTTTGATCTTTTTTCTATGTAAACAAATTTTACATTTTACATCATTTTAATGCAGCTTAATATAAAGACCAAGATAATAATAAAATGTCAAAAGATATCTTCACTGTAAATTTCAAGCTGATTCAAATTGAAAATGCACAATGAATTTAAAACAAATGTTAAATAAGTGTAAGTTAAATTTAAAGTAAATTTAAGGATAGTCACGAACATTTTATTTTTTAGTTTAAAGAGCCTCTTTGTCATTTGACATAATGAGCTTCAAGTTTTGTGCTGATGTAAGCACCAAAACAACATGCATAGCTGCTCCTAATAACTTCATTTAATCATGAGTGGAGCCTTCACTGCGGTTTGTATTGTTTTGATTATTATGAGAAGAAACATGACTTAATTTAACACATAGACAAGACAAGACAAATATCAAGCAATATAACTTAAATTATTAAAATTTTTAAGTTTTAATGTTAACATTAACAACTTTAATGTTAAGTTATTGAGAAATAATCAGTTGATTCCAGTAAATTTCAGCTCTGAGTAGGTGGCTCAGGATTACAACACACTGACCTTGAACTTGCATTGACCCTGGTTTAAATTCTGTACTTTTGCTCCTGTCCAATAAAAGCTTAAAGACGACCCCACTATTGGGGAACCTGATAGGTGAGCGGTTAGGATGCACACTGCATGTTTTACTCCTGGCTAGTCAGGCTTTTATTGAATGTCTTTCCCACATTTTCCCCCTGTCCACTTCAACTGTCTATTAAGGGGAAAAATCCAGCAAAAGATGTAAAAAATTGCCCCCAGATTGCTTTTAAAAATGGTTTGGCTATAATTTTTTATTTCTAGCCATGCTTTCTGAACCCTCTCCTTCTACCTTCTGCTTTTGAACAACACCCAGTCTAGTTTTAGAAACATAGGAAGGTTTAATTATCCAGTACCTTGACCTCCTTTTCCTGAAGGCCTTTGGCTGAATGAGCTTTGACGTGCTTTCGTAACGAGCTGGGGTCAGTGTAGCGCTTGGTGCATCCCGGTATCTGACAGGCATATGGCTTCTGTGAATGAACCACAAGAAGGAGAGGTGAGAGAAGTTGGACTGAAAGAACTGAAAGCTGAGAGAAAACATTAAAGGAACATTCAGAATAAGCTTATTTTGACTTTCTGTTATAAAAAGAAAATAAAGTGTGATGCTATTTAAAAGAACATAAATTATTTTCTGATGTTTTGGAGAATACTTTTTCCTATAATTCCTCTTCTAGCTGACTTGTACTCTAATAATTTAGTAATGTTGCTTTCAGTACTGAGGTACAGAGAACAAAAACTGACAGTTGTTTCTTTTTTCTTTTTTAAAAGAAAACATAAGAACAAATATAGCACAACACACCAAATCAAACCCAGAGTTTGAGGGTTATTATTAGATTTACTGTAAGGTACAGACAACACCCTCTCTTGTATATCCAACATTATGTGTTGGGTGGGTTAGGATTTTCTAAACCAGGGCTGAAAAACATTCAAAATATGATGATGATGATTTTTAAAATCTGTGTGCAAATAATGGCATGAGTTCAGATGAGTCACATCCACACTGAAAACGTAAACATTTAGGATAAAGATTGTAAATGTGGTTACTTATTGTGACAACTGGACTAACAGAAAGAAAGGACATGTAGTTCTGTCCACATTTTACATAATGTGCTCCTCAGCTGAGAAGGGAGTTTATTTACCTTTCATCTGCAGGCTTAAAAGAGGGGAGAAAAAAAAAAAAGGTTTAGCCATAAATCAGTCCATTCATAAAGTAAACTGTATGAGCTACCTGCAGTCTGTGTATAAATATAAAAGCGTTTATTTCTGCACATTATTTCTTGAGGGAATAAATATTTCATAGCAGGCTAAAGCAACTCAGAGTATTTGCTGTTTTCATTATATAAAATACTACAGTTAGCAGAGTCCTTCTGAAATAAGTAAAAACATGAATAAACATCATGGAATATGTGTTGAAATGTTTTTTTACTGTCCAAACAACTCATTTCTTATATGCAGATGCGTTTTCATCATTTTACTTAGAAGTAAAAAGTTGAGTAAGATTACTGTATTTCACAATTTGGTGAATATATGAGCTCATTTCCATGAATCTGATCCCTCACAGATCTTTTTTTGTTCGCCCTTTTTCATTGCTAAGTATTTAACAGGTGGAGTCAATTATACATTCATGAAAACACATGTACAGTGTTTATTTGAATCTTTTGGGTTTATGTGCTGGGATGTGAACACTACAAGTCAAAGAATAATGAGCAGCAGGTTTGAACATCATATTTTTCAGAAACTTTTAGCAGAAAATTTGATGAGAGCTGTGATGTCCCCTACATAGCCCAGTTACTCATCTTTGTACCTAGGATAATGAAAAGAGTTTGAGGTTACGGAGGAGCTGGCAGCAATGCGATAGATGAAAGGGACTACGACAGGTAGTGATTTGTTCACAAGGGTAACTACATGCTTGGATAGGCTGGGATTGAAATGGGACAAACTGGCTGGTGTTACAACCGATGGCTGTCCAAATCTGACAGGGAAAAATGTTGGACTTTTGAAGCAGATGCAAGAACTGAAGTTGGTATTTTTTGCATTGTATTATAAACCAGGAGGTGCTGTGTAAGTGAGACCAAAATTTAACCACATTTTTGATGTTGTAACTAAAATAGTTAACTTCATCAGGGCGAGAGTTTGATGCGCTTTTGGAGGAGAATGAGGCTGAACATAGTGACATAGGCTACCACACAGCTTAGCTTAGGCAATGCTGAAAAGAGTATGGGACCTAAGAGCAGAAATTTGAGAGTTTTGTGAGAAGAAAGGTAAGGACATTCCAGAGCCCTCAGATGCAAAAATGGAAGACAGATCTTGTATTTGCTGTTGATGCGACTGCCCTTCACATTTCCACTCAGACACTGAACCTGACTTTAATGCACTTATTCAAGCTCAAAACAGACTAGATTTCTCTCACTGAACAAGAAGGAAAAAAAAGACAAATGTAGTTGGAATGCAGTTTAAACCTTTGAATTTTTATTTATTTAATATTTATCAGCTGCTGCAGATTTGTCAGCTGCACATCCATGATGAGAATCTCTTATTCCACCACATCCCAGAAGTGCTCCATTGGATTGAGATCCGGTGACTTTGGGGAGCATTTAAATAAAGTGAACTCAATGTCATGTTCAAGAAACCAGTTTGAGATGATATGAGTTTTATGAAGAAGACATCAGAAGAGGGTACACTGTGGTAATAAAGGAATGGACATGGTCAGCAACAATACTCAGGTAGGCTGTGTTTAAACAATGCTCCAAAGTGACCCAAAGTGTACCAAGAAAATGTCCCCCACAGCATTACACCACCACCAGCCTGGACCGTTAATACATAGCAGGATGGATCCATGCTTTCATGTTGTTATGATGTTTAAATTCTGACCCAGCCATCTGAATGCCACAGAAGAAGTTGAGACTCATTGGACGAGACAATGTTTTTCCAGTCTTCTATGGTCCAGTTTTGGTGAGGCTGTGGAAATTGTAGCCTTAGTTTCATGTTCTTAGCTGACAGGACTGGCACCTGGTGTGGTCTTCTGCTGCTGTAGCCCCTCTGCTTCAAGGTTTGACATGTTGTGCATTCAGAGATGCTGTTCTGCGTGCCTTGGTTTTAACAAGTAGTTATTTCAGTTACTTTTTCCTTCCCATTAGTTCAAAACACTCTGACATTAACCAGGCATTTTCACAGAGAGAACTATCACTCACTGGATATTTTCTCTTTTTCAGATAAATCCCTGCAAACCATAGAGATGGTTGTATGGGAAAATCCCAGTAGATCAGCAGTTTCTGAAACATTCAGGCCAGCCTGTCTGGCACCAACAACCATGCTGTGTTCAAAGTCACTTAAATCACCTTTCTTCCACATTCTGATGCTCAGTTTGAACTTCAGCAGATCGTTTTGTCCATGCCCAAATGCACTGCTGCCATTTGACTGGCTGATTAGATATCTGCATTAAGAAGTAGCTGAATAAGTACACATAATGAAGTGGCTAGTGAGTGTACATTAAAGCGAGTGAGGGAGGGAAAACAAAGTAACATGGGCTTTCTGATGCAAACTGTGCTGAACTTAAAATAGTGTGGTGTTTTAGGTACTTTTATCAGCTTCTTAAGTGGAGCATGCCAGACAAAGTTTGAAAAACCCCCGGTATATGAAATGGTTTCTCTCCTCTGTCATTAGCCATTTGCCTGAAGGTCTAGTACAGAAATGCTGCAAAGAAATCTATATTTGCAAATTAGACAGTGTGTAAAAGTCTGTTTGCAATACTTCTGTTTATTCCTCTCAAAACCTGTCTTGTGATATAGAGGTACAACAATTTCGTACTGTGCTAAGAAAAATAAAAATAACAATGAGCGCCTTAGACAGCTTACTAATGAGACTCTGAATTTAGATAGGTTAAACAGTAACTCCCCATCGGCAGAATTAATAAAAAGGCGTATGTCACTACAGACTGAATTTGATATCTCATCCACGCGACAGGCTGAATATTTTATTTCTAAAACAAGATGTAATTATTATGAACATGGGGAAAGAGCTGGGCAACTACTGGCACACCAGTTGTGCCAAAGATCTGTAAATCAAACAATTTCAGTAATAAAAGATGAGCGAGGTGTAGAACATTTAGATAACGAAGAAATTAATCTCTGTTTTAGAGATTTTTATCAGTCACTATATACTTCTAATTCACCTACTAATATGCGTGAGGTGGAGGACTTTTTCAAATCTCTGAAAATTCCTTCTGTAGG
>VUQS01072828.1:0-10511 GCA_015108495.1 Heterochromis multidens
TTTTTGACAAAGCTTATAGTTAGGGCTGGATCAGGTGACCCTGAATCCTCCCTTAGTTATGCTGCAATAGGCCTAGGCTGCTGGGGGTTTCCCATGATGCACTGAGTGTTTCTCTTTCTCTCACCGTGTTTTTACAAATCTCTGCATTTAATGAGCTATTATTAATCTCTGGCTCTCTTCCACAGCATGTCTTTCTCCCCTCACCCCCAACCGGTCACAGCAGATGGCTGCCCCTCCCTGAGCCTGGTTCCGCCGGAGGTTTCTTCCTGTTAAAAGGGAGTTTTTCCTTCCCACTGTTGCCAAGTGCTTGCTCATAGGGGGTCGTTTGATTGTTGGGGTTTCTCTGTATTATTGTAGGGTCTTTACCCTACAATATAAAGCGCCTTGAGGCGACTTTTGTTGTGATTTGGTGCTATATAAATAAAATTGAATTGAATTGAATTGAATCTACTACAAAGCCATACTGTTTTGTCTTGCTGAAATATGCAAGGCCTTCCCTGAAAAAGACATTGTCTGAATACGAGCATATGTTCTCTAAAATATACTTTTCAACACTGATGGTATCTTTCCAGATGTGCAAGCTGCCAGTTCCATCAATGCACCCTTGTAGGCTTTTGAACTGAGCACTAATAACAAGCAGAATGATCCCCCTCCTCTTTAGTCTGAAAGACGCAGCATCTATATTTTCCAAAAGGAATTTCAAATTTCATTTTGTTTAACCACAGAACAGTTCCACTTCACCTCAGTCCATTTTAAATTAGCTTTGGCCCAGGAAAGCAGCATTTCTGGTTCATGTTCACGTATGGCTGTTGCTTTGCTTGATAGAGCTTTAACCTGCATTTGGAGATGGCATGGCAAGCTGTGTTCACAGATAGTGATTTATGGAAGTGTTTCTGACCCCATGCAGTCCATGACAGAATCATGCCTGTTTATATTGTAGTGCTCACAGAAATCAGAGCCATTCAGTACTGATTTTTGGCATTGTCCCTTGTGTACAGAGATTTCGCTAGATTCTCAGAATGTTTTGATTATGTACTGTAGATAATGAGATATTCAAAGACTTATTCAATTGTTCCACAATTTGTAAGCACAGATTTTTGCAGATTGGTGAACCTCCACTTACTTACCACATACTTTTCGAAACTTGTGTTGCCCCTGTCCCAACTTGAGACATGTTGCTACCATCAAATTCAAAATGAGCTAAAAGTTTTCATTAAATAGTAAAATGTCTCACTTTAAAGATTTGATATATTTTCTATGTTCTATTGTGAATAAAATATGGGTTTATGATCTTTGAAAATCATTGCATTCTGTTTTTATTTACATTTACATAGATAGCATCATAACTTTTTTGGAACACTTCTACACATGCAGGTGAAAAAATATGATGACGTCCTCATAGGTAGATTTAGATTTAGGTAGGTGATGAAATTTATATCATGCAGACCCTGTATATTGACTCAAACACCATGAATTGGCTTGTTATGTGCACAATTTCTTATGAAACCAGTTGCATAATATAGCCTGTGGTTACAGAGGAGCCTTTTTATGCCTTAGAAAGAAACTCGTATAGCATCACAGTGATGTCATAAAGGTCATCTTGGTCTGGGCTTGCTGACATCAGATATTTTTATCTGAAAGTCTGTGGTACAACCTGGGTGGCTGGAACTTGAGCTTTTTTTAGACTTAGTGCTTTTAAGTGCTTTGTGGGGGTTGTAGGATCCAGCAGTTTGAATCTTGACTGAAAGTTAGATTCATTAGCTGGTTCTGATTTCGAGCTGGGTCTAGATATGAATTTGGATCTGTTATCATTTTGAAGAAATTGTAGTATTAGCCTTTTTTTTCTTTTTAGATAACAGAGAGCCATATAAAAGAAAGCTTTGTGTTTTACCTAGTGAGCAAATCAAATACATGGGACCAATCAGTCAAAAAAGAACAGTTAACCTATCAACTTTCTCCAGTCAGATACCCTAATATTTACATGTCTGCATCCTTAGATATAATATGTCTAGTATATCTATAATATGTATATACAATATATATATATTGTAAAAATACATTGTCTCACGCTTACATATGTACAAACATGCAAACATACACAAATATACTACTCCAAGTTGTGAGTTCACCAGGAAGAAAAGAGCAGCCACTTATCTCTGCAGAATTCATCTCGTCGATGGTGTCAGGTCAATCTTAGAAGAACCTTCTAGTTAAGCTTTAATCACTATCAATATTTAAAGTTTTTCCTCTTAATATTTCTGCATCAGGAGCTTCAGAAAGTGAGTAGAAATACCTAGTGAAAAACATAAAAATTTCCTAACCCTTTTTTGGCCTAACCCTTTTATTCCACTGTGCAAGATACATATTTAATGAACATTTCACATCTTCAGTCATTCGCTTCATTTTTAAGTTGTAGATACAGATTAGGAAGGTGAACAGAAATCAGTTTTCTGCCTTTTCAACCCAAATAGCAGTATTTTTTCTTTTTATTATATTAAACCCAGCTAGATTCACAAGGATTCCATTTTAGTTGCACAAATTGTTTTTCACTAATCATGGTCCCAAATCCTAAGTCTGTCTTTATCAAGACCAGTAGGATCAGTTGCAAAGACCAAACTTAATCTAATCTTAGCTATGCCTGATCTTAGTAATGTAGATACATGTGAATGCTCATTTGGCTATGATTTTTACCTAGCAGTTTGCTTTGCTAGGCTACATAGATAACAATCTTCACTGCCTTGCTCATTTGTTACCCCTGATTTGCAGGAACTATGGAGAACTAGAGATAAAGAAAAGGCAGTTTTGCCAACAGTGAAATAAGAAAATTAATAGAGTTGCTCAGTCAGCACAAGAATAAATTGACTGCCAAGTAGTCCAAGTTGATAACAAATGAGAAGAAGCAGTCCACAAGAAAAATAAATAACTGAGTCCATAAGTAAATCAACCAACTCAATTCATTTGCTTTTACTAGTTTGGTAGCAGTGGAAACCAGCAGTATAAGCCAGTTACTAAGTTGTGGTCTAAAACAAGTGGCAAACCTTCAGTAAGTTCAATTAGATATGTCTTACAGAATTATTGCGCTATTGTAATGGTAAGTTCTCCAATCAGTTATGGACGTGTAACACTTAATCAGAAACATACTCCTTTAACTGAGTCATCATTTTGTCAGTAACACGTCAACACTAATCAAAAAATTCCAACCAACCAATTTTTATGTTTTTCCATCACAAAGCTGAAGGTGATGCTTTTAAATTGCTTTTTATATCTGACCAACAGTCCAAAACGTAGTCAAATTCAAAAAGAGACAAAACCTTCACCCTTGAGAATGTGGAAAAAGAGGACGTTGGGCATTTTTGGTTGAAATAATAACTTAATGGATAGATTTTACTGTATATCAGATTTGATAAGATAATTTGTGCCAGCACTAGGGTTTAAAGTTAATCTACTTTCTCTCAATTCCTATCTTTCAAGATCTGGTTAAATGTTGGATCACTGTGCTAAAGTATTTTACTGTCTTCACTGCCACACATAGGTGATCATGTGGAGTCTTGTAATTAGTGCAAGACGTAATCGAGCAGTGAACAGGGCAGCAGACCTTTGTGTGAGGCAGCTAAATTGACTTCCCGGGGGGGTTATGTTTAAAACACTTTAGCACTTAACGCTGGCGTACACCAGACTGGCTGCAATTCTCCCCCACTATTTCCGTCCAGTTTCTCTTTCTCTCACTCTTTGTCTCTGCCTCTTTATGGCCTGTCATCGTGCTGTCATGACAACCAGTTCAGATCATTAGCACTAAGCACTTTGAATGTGTGTTAAGCGTAAGTGTTAATTTAGGTTCTGATATTTTTTCCTCAGTTTTTACACTTAAATGCCTGTTTTCAGTGCCAGTGTTGTATATTTTGTATCATACATTTATTGGCATGTTTTGATGCATGCTTGATCATCCAACTAAGGTTGTTAATAAGGTTGGAGAAACCTGTAGTCAGCTGAGACTGAAGAAGTCACTTGATTGAATGATGAAACGTTTCTCCCACTAAAAACGCTACATCCAGATGAACAGAATCAACTTTATGGGATACATTTATTGGCATCTTTTTATTAGCTAGCCAGACATTGTGAGCTTATAGAAGTAGGAGCATTAGTACTTCAGTACTATTCTTAAACTGGAATTCAAAGCCCTGCGATTGTATCTGTCTGTATCTCTATTGATATGAACAGAGAGAGATATTGGGAAATTTAAACAGCACAGAAGCTATGGAGAAAAGCTGACAGTAATGACTCTGTCAGGTCAAATAATGATTGGCTGAAAAGTTGACAAACAACTTTGTTAGACACCTTTGCAACTTCTATTAGCTTTGCATTAGCAATGCAAGAGCCTTTGGGTGTTGCATTATTGCTAATTGTGCACACCTTATCAGGTGTGTGCAAAGACATGCCAGGGTTTCATGCACTCCATCTACTGAAACCCATGTTTCTGGTGGCAGTCTTCATTCTAAGGTGAGCTGGGTTGTAACAAATAGCAGAGTTTAACATGAAGTAGACGAAGTGCGTAAAAACCTTCAAAGATCAAAAAAGTACACATGAAAAGTGGGTTGGGTACAGAAGACCTAAGTATTTATAAGTATTGTTAAGTACCTTGACAAACAGTGGTGCTATAAGGGTCTATGCAACTTTAATTAATTGAATATAGCTGTTGGCGATCATAGCTGTTGGCACCAGAGGCACATTGCCAAAAACCTTCACCTGCTTAGTATGAGGTTGAGGTGGATCATGTATGATACATCACAATATCTGTGTTACTAATGGAGAAAAAAATAAAAATTGGAACTTGAGTATTGATGCATTGTTGTGTCAGTGTATGTACTATGTCATTATGTCAGTTTAATTAGTTCACTCTCTTATTTGCTGTCCTCCACTGTAAGTTTATTCTTTTTTAACCACAAATTATTTGACATCTGCTCTCTTATTCTCTCATTCATTTTATAAGCTCCACCACAAGTTGTTAGCCATTCATTCAAGGAAACTTCATGTCATCTGTATTTGGCACCAATACAATACATTGTGTTCCTCTTGCGATATGTGTATCAATAAGAGGAAACAACGCAATATATTATATTGTCATATCAATATTTTGTCATACCCCCAACTCTCAAAAAGACCTTTTTATGCAGAGTCAAAGGTGCAAAAAGGCATATCTTTGGTATTGACAGGTTCATCTCCAATAACGGTTTATCAGTTTTCACCAGATTTGATGTGTAATGCAGCATAAAACATTGGTTCTTATTTTTACCTTATGATCTAATACTGAAACACAGCGGTGGGGTGTCCTTACATTAGGTAATGAGCTAAATTTGGGAGGTGAATTGGATGCAGTTAACCAGTTCAAATTTTATGATTTTTCTCACTGTTTGTCACACACATTTAAAGGAAATGTCACATTCAGCTATGGTACATAAAACCTCATATTATGGACCAATGAGGTATCATAGACAGTTTTTGGCCATTAATTTGATGATTTTTGAGCATAATGTGCTTCCAATCAAAAATAATTGCAATCAGTGATTCTTCTGCCGGCTGTTTCAGCTTCATTATGCAGAATGATGAATCGTCTGGGTTTGGCACTAGAAGGTTTTCAGGTTCTGATCTACAATCTGAGTTTAAAATCCTGTATGCAGGGTCTTATCACATATCACAACACAACAAATTATTATTCAAACAGAGTATTTTTCTTAGCATGCCTGGAGGGGATCTTTAACCTACGTGATAAAATTCAGTTGAATTTCTTTTGTGGTGAGAAGGGAGCGCAGACCAACCACATTCTTTGATCATTATCACTCTGTGATAGTAATTATGTAATTTCATCTGGAAAAAATGTAAAAACTGAACTTTGATTAAATCAACATTGTGCCCATGATCTGGCAAAGAACCTTCCTTTCAAGTGACCTGTAAGAGCCATACATTCGTGCAAATAATTAGGTATCCATAGTAACATATTTTCCTTGATATTTCTTGACACAGTATTTCAGGAAGAAGGGATTTACTTTATGTGTAAAACAATATTTAAAGAATAACTTCTTTGGAGTGATTCAAGGAATGAAAGCAGAATGATCACTGAATAAACAGGGTGATGTTGACAATGAAAGAAAAGGATTTTGATGAAATAAGAAAGTGGAAGATTGAGAATAATAAATGAGAATGAGAATAAAAAGATTATTGAACGTTTTGCCAAAGCTTCATTAAGTGGTCATTACTCATAAAATAAGAACTTGTGTGCTCTCATCAATATTTAAATAAACATGTAGGTGCTAATGCCTTACACTTGTATTTTTATGATTATCTTTCTAACTTCTTTTATAAAAAAAAGTCAGTGCGACCAGAACTACAGGACAACAGCCTTCCAGTTTTTTTTTTTTTCCCAAGTGAACCTAATTACAAGAGTAAAAGAAAATTTTTTGGCCAACTTTCAGAATGCATTCCATACAGTTCTCACTTGTACAGTATATTTCTACTTTCAAGGGTTTAGAGGAAATTATGTTCCTGACTATTTAAGATGTATAATCAGGTGAATCACACGCAGTTTCTATGAAAAGGATCCACTACTCCACCTCTAAAAACTAGAAACCCAAACTGGTTTGAATTTGTCTGCTGTCTCCTTGTGCATCTCTGCACTGCTTCCAGAGCACCTGTTTCATTTGGATCACTCCCTTGAAATCCTGTTCTGCCCATCTGCAGTCCACGTTATATTCTCTACTATGTCAAAATGTGCTCTATTCAACTTGAATTTCGTTTCGGGGAAGATCACAGAGGTCAACCAAATCTTACAAGGTGGTGAATAAAGATTACGTTGGTGTGGCCCAAAAACCCCTGTGTCTTCCTTGTGTATGCAGTGGCACAGGTCTCAGTTCAGTTTATTTCACAGAATGTTTTTGCTCAGAAGGCTCAGGACATTTCAGTAGAATGTTGATAAAAACAGCAACCTGATGACCTGGTGTGCTTTCTTCAGGCTTAGAAACTGCAGACTGTCCACTAAAAACGGTATGTGCTGATGGCAAAATCCCAAATGGCCTTGTTACTACATGCATGTTTGTGTGATCCAAATATAGCGGTAAAACTGGAAGCAATGCAGAAGTTCTTAAGGCCGCAGTCACACGGGTAGAGGCCCGATGGCGACCATCTGGCAGCCACCAGTTGAGAGGGAAAATTGGGAACCCTAACTGGTTGCAAGTTGTTGCTGGCAGTTGCTGTGAAATTGATTGCTAAAGGCCTAGAGACCAGTCAGTGACCCCCTGGTAACCACCGGTTGCTAGGGAAAAGTGTATTCCATAACCAGTTGGCGAGTGGTTGCGGGAGGTTGCTGGCAGTCGCTAACAATGAGATATACAGTGCTGCACTGAAAACCTTCTTGCAATTGCTTTATTCGCAAGCAGATTGCCATAGTTGCCAATAGTGTGCTTGGAAGACGCCGACTTGTTTGCAAACACTTGCAAACTACTCACCAATTGGTAGCGAAACTGTGACAAGTGCAACGCAAATTGGAAATGGAGAATATTCACCTTTAAAGTAAAAGTTGTGCCTTACCACTGCAATCAACACCTTTCAACAGGCACAACTTTTACTTTGAAGGTGAATGTTCTCCATTTCCAGTTCGGTTGCACTTTTTGTACTTTTACTACAGTTCAAATAGCAAATGGTGAGTGTTTGCAGAAAAGATGAAGTCCTCCATTCAAACTATGGGTGACAGTCTGCTAGCGACCAAAGCAATTATAAGGAGTTTTTTGTTGCAGCACCATCTTTGATGCCAATTTCACCTAGCGACGGCTAGCCACCTCTAGCAATCGCTCACCAAAAGGTAGGGGAATGCACATTTTTCCCTTGTACCCAGAGGTTGCCAGGGGTGGCAACCAGTCTAAAGGCCTGTGTGACTGAGACTAAGGAGATGACCTTGAAAGCAGGCTCAAGCAAATTTGAATCAGATGTGTTTCTTTTTTCTTTATATGGTCATAGTTTTAGAAATTGATTGCACCTCATATAACTTGTGCAGTCCTCCAATAAAGAAATTTCATAGATGTTTCAATGTTCAGATCAGCTTATTTAGGGAGGTGTAAATTTAACTGTATGTTCATTTGGAGAATCTCCAGTGTGAGAATAGAAGGTTGTGACAAACTTCATTGCATTCAGGTGTTACTATAATTATTTTTACCTCATTTAGATCAGTGAACCAAGACTAAGTAACAGAAACATCTGTGTATAATTAAGTAAATCTTAACAGCAACTCAGATTACATCCTTTAACATAACAGATAAAACAATAATCTCTTAAACCTGACCATAAAAAGCACGAATTTGGTGCACAAGTTTGAATTAATTTTGGATTTTCTCTATTCCATGCAGGGTCAAAAGTATAATGAAAGTTTAAATATATTCATACACCCCCACTAATATTTGGTTATGTATCCCGTAGCAAGTTGCACCTCGACCAGATGCTTTTGGGAACCATCAACAAGCTTTTGACATAATTCTGGTTGGATATTTGACCACTTTTTTTGGCAGAATTTGTAGAGTTAATTGAAATTGGTTGGTTTCCTGGCATAGACCTGGCTTTTAAGCATAGTCCACAAATTTTCAATAGGGTTGAGGTCAGGGCTTTGGGAAGGCCACTTCAGAAGCTTAATGGTAGCCTGCTTTATTCATTTCAGTTTTGATGCATTTTTGGGATCATTGTCCTGTTTGAAAACCCAATTGTATCTAAGTTTCAACTGTCTAGCTGTTGATTTGAGCTGAAGTTGAAGTTGAAGAATTTGGAGGTAGTCCTCCTTCTTCATTATTCCATCCACTTTGTGCAATGTACCTGTACCACTGGCAGCAAAACAGCCCCAGAGCATGATGCTACCATCACCATACTTGACGGTTGGTGTTTTTAGGTTGGAAGGCCTCGCCTTTACTCCTCCAAATATAACTCTTGTCATTGTGGCCAAATAGATCAATCTTTGTCTCGTCTGACCATAAAACGTTTTTCCAGAAGGTGTTTAGCTTGTGCATGTGGGCAGCTGCAAATTTCAGTTGAGCTTGAAAGTGTCAATTTTGGAGCAGGGGCTTCTTTGATCTAGTGTGCATGCATCAACTGGAATGCAGCCTGTTACAGTTGCTCCTGCCTTTTCCCCGAACTTTTAAACTTTTTTCTCACTTTCTTTATCTTTTACTTATTATTGGTAGAGTGTTTAGTTTGTTTGAAATAGTGTTTTCTGAAATGTTTTTGTCCGTCTTCTGAACTGTTACTTTCACTGAGGAATGGGACCGCGGCGCAACAGCTACATACTGCATGCTTTGTTTACTCCAGGGATCAGCTGATCGCCCTGATGCCGGCCAGCTTGCCAACCAGACCTACGGACATACTGGAATACTGCTGAAATCTGGAGGAAAAAAACACACCATGGATGCAGAGGTGGGGGACAGAAGAGGAGAAAGAGGGAGATGGTGAGACAGCGGAGGCTTAAAGAGAGGAGGAAGTATAACCCGTATCTCCCATATGTTATAATGGGGAACGTTAGGTCACTGGCAAACAAGATGAACGAACTAACAGCGCTAGCCCGGAGTCAGAGGGAGTATTGGGAGTGTAGCCTGATGTGCTTCACTGAATCATGGCTAAACTAGGATATTCCCAATGACAACGCATCTGTTGAAGGCTTCCACACTTTTCGGGCCAACAGGGACAGCTCCGCAAGTGGTAAGCAGAAAGGAGGGGGGCTTGCTGTTCTTGTTAACAACCGGTGGTGTAACCCTGCTCACATCTCAATAAAAGAGCGGATTTATTGCCATACTATTTGCCCAAGGAATTTACCCATGTCATCTTGGTGGCTGTTTAGGTTCCTCCCTCTGCTAACCCCACAGTTGCATGTGACATTGTTCATTCTGCCATAGCCCGGTTACAGACTTAGCACCCAAGTGCTTTCATAGCTATCTCGGGTGACTTCAACCATGTCACCTTGGATGCTACACTTCCAACCTTCACACAGTATGTGGCCTGTCCCACCAGGGAGGAGAGAATTTTAGACCTACAGTATGCTAATGCCAAGGACGCATACAGTTCCTCCCCCCACTAGGTAGGTCAGATCATAACCTAATTCACCTCACCCCCTGCTATGTGCCTGTTGTGAAGAGGGAGCCTGTGACCACAAGGAGGCCTTGATGGAACTACAGGGCTGTTTTGAGGTGACAGACTGGCAGGCACTTTGTGAGCCCCACGGTGAGGACATCAATGGGCTTACTGAGTGTATCACTGATTACATAACATTCTACACCGACTCCATTGTCCCAACTCAGAATATCCATTGTTACCCAAATAACAAGCCATGGGTGACTAAGGACATCAAAGCCCTCCTCAATGAAAAGAAGAGGGCCTTCAGAGCGGGCAATAGAGAGGAGGTAAGAATGATTCAGGGATTATTGAGGGGCAAGATCAGAGAGGCTATGGACAATCACAGGAGAAAGCTGGAGTGGAAACTCCAACAGAAC
>VUQS01072836.1:0-30867 GCA_015108495.1 Heterochromis multidens
AAAAACTAGTTCATGCATTTATTATTTCTAGGCTGGACTACTGTAATTCATTATTATCAGGCTGTCCTAAAAACTCCCTGAAAAGTCTTCAGTTGATCCAAAATGCTGCAGCAAGAGTACTGACAGGGACTAGAAAGAGAGAGCATATTTCTCCCATATTGGCTTCTCTTCATTGGCTCCCTGTTAAATCCAGAATTGAATTTAAAATTCTTCTCCTCACATACAAGGTCTTGAATAATCAGGTCCCATCTTATCTTAAAGACCTCATAGTACCATATCACACTAATAGAGCACTTCGCTCTCAGACTGCTGGCTTACTTGTGGTTCCTAAAATATTTAAAAGTAGAATGGGAGGCAGAGCCTTCGGCTTTCAGGCCCCTCTTCTGTGGAACCAGCTCCCAGTTTGGATTCGGGAGACAGACACCCTCTCTACTTTTAAGATTAGGCTTAAAACTTTCCTTTTTGATAAAGCTTATAGTTAGGGCTGGATCAGGTGACCCTGAATCCTCTTTTCACTCACCATGTGTTTTTACACCACTCTGCATTTAATCATGAGTTATTGAAATGAATAGTACTGAATTGACCCCCCTTTTGCCTTAGGAATCGCCTTAAACAGATACAAGAAGGTGCAGGAAACACTCCTCAGCGATTTTGGTCCATTTTTGCATGACAGCATCACACAGTTGCTGCAGATTTGTCGGCTGCTCATCCCACATCCCACAGGTGCTCTATTGGACTGAGATCTAGTGACTGTGGAGGCCATTTAAGTACAGTGAACTCACTATCATGTTCAAGTAACCTGTTTGTGACGTGGTGCATTATCCTGCTAGAAGCAGCCATCAGGAGATGGGTACACTGTGGTCATAAAGGGATGGACATGGTCAGCAACAATACTCAGGTAGGCTGTGGTGTTTAAACAAAGCTCAACTGGTACTAAGGTACAAAGTGTGCCAAGAAAATATTCCCCACACCATTACACCACCAGCAGCTGAACCATTCATACAAGGCAGGATGGATCCATGCTTTCATGTTGTGTACACCAAATTCTGACCCTACCATCACAGCACGGATGTCACAGCAGAAACATTTTTCCATTCTGTTGCCCAATTTTGATGAGCCTGTGTGAACTGTAGCCTCAGTTTCCTGTTTTTAGCAGACAGGAGTAGCATCCAGCATGGTCTTCTGCTGCTGTAGCCCATCTACTTCAAGGTTTGCCATGTTGTGCAGAGATGCTCTTCTTGGTTTAATTAGTGGTTATTTCAATTACTGGTGCCTTCCTATCAGTTCAAACCAGTCTGGCTATTCTCCCCTGATCTCTGGCATCAACAAGGCATTTTCACTCAGAGAAGTGTCACTCACTGGATATTTTTAGTTTTTCGAACCATTCTTTGTAAACCCTAGAGATGGTTGTGTGGGAAAGTCCCAGTAAATCAGCAGTTTCTGAAAGACTCAGACCAGCCTTTCTGGCACCAACAACCATGTCCCGTTAAAAGTCACTGTAGCAGTGGTGTGGTTTGCAGCTCAGCTGCAGGGGAAGGGTGGAGCAGTGGGTTCAGGGCGTGGTGTTGGTTGGTGGAGTGGCTGAACAAGACTTTAAAATCCATGATTCGTAAGTTAATTCATGAGGATGAGCGCAATTGGAATCACTGGCTAGACCCTCTGTTGTTTGCAGTGCGGGAGGTGCCCCAGGCCTCCACAGGATTTTCTCCCTTTGAGTTATTGTTTGGCAGGATGCCAAAAGAAAACTGGGAGGAAGGTCCAAGCCCGGCTAAGAGTGAAATTCAATACGTCCTGGACCTGAGAGCAAAGTTACACACACTGGGGAGGTTATCACGGGAGAATTTGCTCCAGGCCCAGGAACGTCAGCAGCGCCTGTACAACAGAGGGGCTAGGCTCAGACAATTTTCAACAGGAGACAAAGTGCTTGTATTGCTCCCTTCATCTAGTTCAAAAGTTACTCGCCAAGTGGCAAGGACCCTTCGTGGTCACACAGTGAGTGGGGGACATTGACTATGAGGGAGGAGCCACACAGATATACACCTGGGGGGTGGGCAGGTGCGCCCGCAGGTAGAAAAAACAACAGCTCTCGCATCCTGCCCGCGTCCCAGGACCAAAAAGGAGGTGAGGCGGTTCTTGGGGCTGGCTGGCTACTACCGCCGGTTCGTGCCCGGCTTTGCGGAGCTGACCAGCCCCTTAACTGACCTTACCCGAAAGGGGGCCCCGGATCTGGTCCAGTTGATGGAGCAGTGCCAAGCAGTGTTCATGCAGGCAAAAAAGGCTCTTTGTGGGGACCCCCTGATTCACACTTTTAACTTTTCCCTCCCTTTTGTCCTGCAGACTGATGCATCGAACAGAGGGCTGGGGGCAGTTTGGTCTCAGCAGGTAAGGGGGGTCGACCGCCCAGTGGTTTACATCAGCAGGAAGCTGTCAGAGAGGAATCCCGCTACAGCACAGTGGAAAAGGAGTGCCTGGCGATCCGGTGGGTGGTTGACTCCCTTCGTTATTACCTCCTGGGCCGCCCCTTCACCCTCTGTTCGGACCACGCCCCGCTGCAGTGGCTCCATCGCATGGAGGATGCCAACGCCCAGATCACCCGGTGGTATCTGGCTCTCCAGCCGTTTAAGTTCAAGGTGGTCCATAGGCCGGGGGCACAGATGGTCGTGGCCGATTTCCTCTCCCGTTCGTGGGGGGGGGGTTGGAGTAGGCTAGGCCGGACGGCTAAGTCGGGTGATGGGGGTATGTGGCGATGGTGTGGTTTGCGGCTCAGCTGCAGGGGAGGGGTGGGGCAGTAGGTTCAGGGCGTGGTGTCAGGGGAGGCTAGCCAGGACAGCCGTAGATCATCTTCTAATCATGCCTTCCCTCTATATTAGCAGGATGCCGGAACCTGACGAGAGAGCTGAAGGAGAACAGAGCTGACGAGTAAAATACACTGTACCACTGAATGGTACTCATGGCCATTGATCAATGGTCATGACAATTTGCATATTAATGATCATGAAACTGACCTCATGGCCCATTGTTAGTCAGTGGTGCTACTGTAGTTTCGGTCATTATGCAAATGTACTGTTTATAAGGTTGGGGAAACCTGCAGTCAGCTGAGACTGAGGAAGTCGCTTGGATAAGTTGACGAAACGTTTCTCCCACTGAAAACGCTACGTCCAGATGAGCAGATTCAGCTTTCTGGGATTTCTTTACCTGGATTATTGAGCATGCATCAAGAGACTGTAAATAATAAATCACTAAACACGTCAAACCTGCCTGTCTGGCTCATTCATATCACAGTCACTTAAACCACTTTTTGTCCCCATTTTGATGCTCAGTTTGAACTTCAGCAGGTTGCCTTGAACATGTCTACATGCATAAATGCATTATGCTGCTGCCATGTGATTGACTGATTAGATATTTATGTTATTAAGCAATTAAACAGGAGTACCTAACAAAGTGGCCAGTGAGTGTATGAAAGATTTAGGTAGCCTTTGGGTCTTAAAAAAACCTGCACCAATTTTATTAATGGCCTCCAGAGGGCGGCTCCTCTGGTGACAAAGAAGTCCAGAAGGAGGTCATGAATCAAGTGAGATTTATGACCTCAGCAAACATTTTCTTGATGCGTTCATGGTGTCAATCATTTGCTTCAAACCCTCTGAAATACTCCTTGATGATCATTTTGTAAATTATGGTTCCACATACCAATCTTTGGTCAGCACCCATAGATGTCAGATATTAATGCTTTGGGTAGCTTTTTTGTGAATGTGCAGGGAAATCTGATAGAGTTCAGCAGGAGTATCTCTAATGCTGAAATTTTAAAGGAAACCATGCTTTGTTTTGTTTTTTACTAAACCACGCAGCATTAGAGAGTAAACCCGACAAAGCAGAGGCAGAAAAGATCAAGTCAAAAACTAAACTAAAATCAGAGAGTGACAAAAATCGTCCTAAACAGGACTCAAATGTTTGTCTTCTGGTTGGAGGCTGCCTGGTTTTGCATATTGCTGTTCTTCCTAATTCTGGAATATGATGCTTTTTACCCATGACCATAATCCTTTCCTTTACTTTAAATAAGTGGTTAGTTTAACCCAGGGGTTGCCAAATTTTACTACCAAGAGTCATTTTTGAGCTCAAATCAACATCAGGAACAACCAAAAATTATTTAAATCTGTACCACATGTCACTACTCAGTGGGCTATTTATGATTTTTTGATACTTTAAATTTGCATTTTCATTTGTATTGAGGAAATTATGAAACTTAAAATGCAACATTTTCATTTTTTACTTACTTTTATTGCCAACAAATTTGAACAATTTCGATGGAGGAAAGGCCTACTTTCAAAGCTCTACAACAACACTGAATCCTACATCCTACTGTGTTTTTTTTTTCCAAATATATTGAATTAAAAGTAGCTTACTTTTAATAAATTAAACATATTGCAGCCTAATAGCACAGATTTTTAAAAAAGACCAGTTTTACTTTAATTTAAACTAAGGTCCAGCTACAGATCAAGCACACACTGTTAAGTTCTGTTTTCCTCCATGACTTTTCTATTTTTGGATTTTGACTCCATACATAGGGGGACACAGGACTAGAGAGTGATGTGTATAGCGCCATGCTCTCCACTGCTATTGAGGATCAGCAAAATTAAGAGGACAAGGTGCTAGGTGATAGACATGTTGTAGTTAATGAAATCTTTTTTTTTTTTTTTTAATTCAGTGTATAGGCGACACATTTTTAAAATAGAAGAATGTAAAGAATCATGTAAGGCGATGATGAAAATGAAAAAAATAACTATTGTTCATTTTTACTTTGTATTAATGCAAGTTTGGAGTGGCTCCAGAGTCGTGGGTTTGAGACCGCTGCTAAGCTATTATCCTTCCCTAACCCAGTCAGTTTGAATTAAAACCTAAGCTCAGCTGTTTGATAAATTTACCATAGGTAATAACAATGTGTGCATGTTTATTTTTTATTTTTCTAGTGAACAGTGACTTTGGAAAACCTAAACCCTAGCCCTAATCTTGATAAATAAATATGAATATACATAATCTCTATTTAAAAAACATAAAACTAAAAAAATTAAATTTGTAGACTATTATAATAAGAGTACTATTAACCAATCATGTTTTAACAGGCTTTGTATGCAGCTAAACAGTCACTGTCAAAAGCAAAAAAAGGGAATGTGTTTGTTTGAAATGCAACTGGTATCATTTGGTGCCCGTTTAGTTTGTTTATTAGCTTTTTAAAATTTGCAAACAGAGAACATGAAATCTTGGCCCTGATATTTGCTGGCCACAGCCCTAAAACACTGGCTGTCATCCCAAGGCTAAGTCATCAGATGATAGATGGGTTCCCATTAAACCTTAAACAAACCTTAACTCAAGCCAAAGCAGATCAACAGGTGCTATTTGTCTTTACATGCACATTTCAAAGAGCTTAAAAAGGTGCCGATAAAGACATACTGTCCTACTAATGGGAGAGGCAGAGCAGGAAATAACTGTTCTAAATGGCAGCTATATATATGACATGTTATAGTAAAATTTTAAGAAATGATGCAGGTACTTAGGTCTTAAACTTTAAAAGATGCAGATTTCACATCACCAAAAAGGCACAAAATGTTCATGAAAAGGCACAATTTGATTTGGATATTAGATACCAAGTAGAGTCGTCAGTACACTGCAGAATTGAGGGTTCAATCCCTTGCTCCTTTATACAGTGCGGGACAGTGCATGGCTAGTCAGGTGTTTTGTATGTAAATCACTGCAGAGTGTGTGAATGAATGGGAAAATTGGTCTTATAGTCCTATATAAACATCTATTAGTTATCCACTAAATAAAAATGATAACATTTTTAATGGTTGGACCTTGAGATGGCAAAATTCCCCACAACATAATGAACAGGCCTTTTAACTGAGATTTCTTTGCAAGGCTGTACTTTGACATGCTGATAATGATGTCAAATTTGTCAGCTTCTACATTATTCAGATGTTGCTGTCGGCTGACTGTGAAATAGTGAGAATAATCTCTCCAATCAGGCTTTCATTACATGCTTCAACAGTGAACAAGGAGCCTGTCCAGCCGGTGAGAGAGAGCGAGAGAAAGTGGATGATGCGGGATGTATTCATCACAAGCAATCTGATGTAACGCCAGAGGAGACAGCACATTGGCAGAGCGTGTGTCTGGGTTCACTTTAACTTGGTTACCCCTGTGTGGGCTCCAAATCGGGCCTGGGAGCATGTGCTTTCATCCAGCACACAGCTGAGGCCCAAACACTAAAGCATCACAAGCCTTCAGACCAAAGCAACCAGGCGTTAGATGTGAGAGCTGCGACTCGGCTCCCAGTGCCCCAAATTTACCTGTCTCGTAGTAAAACCCTTTCATTGTCATGCCATACAGCCGCAACATTCACTATCTGCCGAATCCCCTTTATCCACAATAGAATGCACTGATCTGTGTCTGTGTGTGTGTCCAACCATCCAAGTTCTATGTTTTGCTTTCACTGTGAAGAAAAAAAATAAAATCCCTATCAGCGTCTATTTCCAAATGTACTCCTTAGGTTCCTTTTTAGGGGATATGAGAGGAAACCTTGGCAGGCCACAGTTTTCCATGAGGTCAGTAAGCAAGGCATTCCAAGCAGAGTGTGAGATCTCTGGGAGGCTTAGCTAATTAAATAAATCATGTGATTTATGTACCTGATACACAGTTGATATGGACTTGTTTAAAGCTCACAACACAGCTGGATTTAAATGGGGTTCAAATACACTAACACTGTACACAACATGGAAGGAAGAGCAGGGAGAATAGAAGACAGTAGGGGTGAAATATGAAGGGAAATGAAGAAAAGAGAGGTTAAGAAATACCACTTAAGAGTAAGACAGATTATGACTTCATCCTCATGTCCTCTGAAGCATTGTAGTGAATGTAAAAAGGACTATTAAGAAAGTACAGACACATTCAAAGCTTAATTTAGGTGGGAGGAAGTCTCTAATTTGTAGTCGTGGCTAATGTAGGAGCTCGAGTTGGGATTTCTTTCTACGCTTTTAGGAGGTCAACTCAAATAACAGACACATCTGTTTCAAGTGCTCCACTTGGGCTATCTGCTTTAAAAGTGTGCCTGTGTGGGCAGGGAGAGTAAAAAAATGAGGAGAAAGGGAGAATGTGTTGTGTAATATGATACGGGAATTTCGAAGAGTTTCTTTTGGGAATAGATGCAAATTCTCTGGGCAGTGCAAAGGACTGATGCCAGGAACAATGACGCATTAAGCCAAAACAAGCAGAGAGTTACAGAATAATGACACGACGGCTCAAGCAGTCAGTCCTAGACCTCAATGGCAATATTCATCAAAGTTTTCTAGTCTAGGACTAGGCTTAATCCAGCAGGAAACTAGATGTATATATGTTGTAATTAAGAGAATGTGATTTTAAGTGGGCAGTGATAGCTAGTGGATAAATAGTTAGTCGGTAGGGTAAAAGTAATGGATGAATAATGGGTAATGGATTGGTAATGGTTGAAAATAGTTGAATGTATAACATTTAACATAATAAAGGCAGTATGATAAGAGGGGCACCTCAACTCAACTTTATCTATAGTCAATTTTCTGTAATATATTAGGATATTTATATATTAGAGTTATTGTATTATTAGAGCTATTTGTAATATTTTGTAATTTTGTAATATATTGTATTATTTAATATTGGTATTTTAACTTGTTAATTTCTTTTCTTACTTGTGAGTAAGAGGTATCGGGTGTTAGAAAGTCCAGTGTAAGGACTTAATTTAAGCATCAGTCACACGGGCCAGTTGGCGACACCCTGGCAGCCACCATTCGCTAGGGAAAAATGTGTATTCCCCAACTGGTTGCCGAGTGATTTGTTCACTGTCGCTGGAGGGAAATCGGTCGCAAAGAGGGTGCTGCACCAAAAACCTCCTTGTGGTGGCTGCGGTGGTTGCTACTACTACTTATCAAATAGCTGGCAAGTGTTTACAAACATGTCGGCACCTTTCATGCAGACTAGAGGCAAACAAGGAAATCTGTTAGCAACCAGTAACCGGACGCGGCAGAAGGCTGCCCCTCCCACTTAAGAGGTTTCTTCCTGTTAAAAGGGAGTTTTTTCTTCCCACTGTCGCCAAGTGCTTGCTCATAGGGGATCATGTGATTATTGGGGTTTTCTCTGTATTGTTGTAGGGTCTTACAATATAAAGCGCCTTGAGGTGACTGTTGTTGTGATTTGGTGCTATATAAATAAAACTGATATGAATCAAACCAACACAATCACAAGGAGGTTTCAGTGCAGCACCGTATACTTCTTTGTGACCAATTTCACCTAGCAACTGCTAGAAACCTTCAGCAACCACTCACCAACTGGTCGGGGAATACACATTTTTCCCTAGCGAATGATGGCTGCCGGGGGGTGGGGGGGTCACTGACCAGTCTTTAGGTCTGTGTGACTGGATCTTTGCCATAAACCTTTAAACATACATCATACAATGTTTGTTAAGAAGAGCCATCCCATTTTTTCATATAAGACACAACTGTATGTGAAAACATGCAAGATGCTTCAAGTTGCATCTAAGTATAATATCCAGCCAGAGGTCTAAGTATTTATTACAATCAACAGGTTCAGTTTGGATACTGACAGAAGACTGAAAAAACTTAGGGAATAGCAGACCCTTAGTGCTATTGGAATTATTTTTTAATTTTAAATAGTCACCTAATATCAATAACTAAATGATATTTGGGCTGAAATCGTTTGGACACAAAAAAAAACCAATTAGATAATTATTAAAGCACCAATAACTGAACAATGGACTGATGATGGTTCAAAAAGTTTAATGAAATAGTTTAGGGTGACCAGACGTTTTCCTGGGGTAACACCTGTTTCTGGTGGCTGTCTCCTTCTGCAGCTGTTCCCAGAAATGTTCCTGTTTTAAACTGTGCATCAATGTCTCCAATCATGTTTAGCCTAAAAGTTTTGGATAAGCAGCTACAATGGTTGAACTGGATTCACTAGTACAGCTAGTAATAATGACCAAACAGTTGAGATAGAAAGTTTTGAAATAATAAAATGCCCCTCAAAGCGGTCATATCAGGTCACAAATGCAAGCTTGAGCTCAATGTGCAGGTAGGTTATAACATGCAAATAAGGTTGGGAATCACAGGTTTAGTACATTTAGTCACAGGTGTAGATGGCGAGGATGACGAGGACAATTTTCTGTGGAATATATAAAAAGCAGAGACACACTTACATCTAGGCTAGGAACTAGGTCAAGTGTGAATGAGGAGATGATTGCTAAAATTCACACACTATGAAATGCCTTTTGATCCATTTGGACTCCAAAAGTGTTTTGTGTTTGTCACATAGGATGGCAGCTAAAGCAGCAGCTGTACTGCAGAACCTCAGCAACACTGTATGGTTATTAATCCTGACACACTGGAGGGGCTTTGCCTAGTCCAGCATGTTAAACAAAATACATCACACAACTGCTATGATTTAATTTTTCCTTTGATTTATGTTTATTTGAACAGCGGTATTGTTTTATTCAGCTGAATGCCCTGTTAGAAAATAGCTGCTGCTTGTTTTGCTATCATGTTCCTATGACTATTTCTTTCCCTTTCACATTTATTTACTCTGTATTTCTGACTTTCCCCCATACTCCTCTGTGTCTGATTATTCTGACCCCTCAGCTGTTAATTCAAAGACTTGTTTTTGCTCTCTCTTTGCAGCCTGTACCTGCCTCTGTCACCTGATTCCAGTGATATATGTGTGCACGCTCTGGCTCCTGTTCAACTGGTTCAGCTGTTCTAAGGGAGCAGATGCTGTCCTAAACTGACATGTGCTGGCGCAGGGGGGTGGGTGACAGTCTGGCACATAACACAGAAAGATCGATTTACTCAAAGCAAAAAGACAAAATGGAAAAACTCAAGAAAAGAGGACAAAGAAACATGACCAGATGCAAGGACTCGTGTCTGGCTACGCAAACAACTTATACCTGCATATATCCAGCTCGGCCTTACCAGCAAAAGGACAACAGAAGTGGATGGCTTTTAAAGGATTGTAAACCAGTGTTGTTTATGTAAGCAACCTCTCTGTGATCTTTTCTGAACTATTATCATGATCTACAAGAATAGTGAACAGAAGCTAGCCCCAAGTAGGTTTAATGCCTATACCATAGACTGTCTATAGCTGCCATGACGTCAACCATTAGTTAGTGAAGTCTGAAAGTGTGGTGCTGAGCATTTTGGCTGTCCCCATCTTGGTGTCTGGAAAATGGATCTGACAAAGGAGGGGTGGATCTGACTGAGAAAACCTACTTTTTGACCATAATGAAGATGACACTTTACAAAATTATCATTACATTGTTGTTGTCTGCTCTGCTGCCCTATTTCTAGACTTTAAGTATTTTTATAGTGGCTTATTTCGATAAGCTGCAGGATTAAAATACGTAGCATAACAAAAGTAAAACGTGCACAAACTAAACGAATGCAGCATGTGCACACAGCCATAAAGTCGGCATTCAGTGCTCAATTGAACTTTCAAATGTACAAATATATACATTTGTGGGAATTGTATAAAATATTTGTATACACCATATAGATGCTGGCACTCACATTGACCTAGGCAATGTTAATACAAAGTTTCATTAAGATTTGTTCACTCGTCTAGAAGGAAATGCCCAGACAGCACCCTCTGTCGCCGCAACCTCAGTATTACAGAGGAACATAGTCAGCAAATCACGCTCCATCCAGCACCACGCAGCGATGTATTACAGACGTAGCCTATACGCACTGTGTGGGAGGTGGTAGCCCTTATGTAGTGGAGACATGTCTTTCCTCATTGGGAAGAGCTTGTTTCTACGTCACTTAGCACTGCTTTGCCTACGTTCTACCTCTCTCTGCGCGACCCACACACAGAGAGGGATTTGGTAGTGCTGCTGTCAGGGCGATGTTACTTACCTCTGCTTCTGCTATGCTTTTTCTCTCTCTGTGCGACCCCGCCTGGGAGGCATTAGGTAACCTGGAGATCATTTGGGGTGCATGAGTAGTGTAGCTGGATAGTGTATTGGCAACACTACTGTCTTTGGAGCAATAGATCAGGAGTCAAATCCTGACCAGGGAATGCATCCAGTAAGTGGGCTACTGAAACAAGGTATACATGAAGAGGGGTTATATACAACGCATGTGGGACTGTGGATGGATAGATCATTTTTCCATACGGAACAGATGTTTGTAGTAGCCTACACATTGAATTTTAGCATGTAATTAGGTATTTAGGTGTTAAATTTCTTTATTTGTTCACTTAAAGTTTAAAGATTATTACCATGGATGTAAATGGTAGAGTATAGGAATGTTTGATACATTTTAAAGCATACATTAGACCATGGTTTGGGTGAGATACAAGAAAGATCAGCGTCTGGCTAATGAACATTGCATAGAGAACAGTAAGGAGTCACTAAAGCAGCGGTAACCTACGTTAACCTACGTTAACCTACGTTTGGACAAAGAAATACATGAAATTCATATTTGGGAAAGATTTTAGAACAAAACAAAAAAAAAATGGTTGAAATTAATAGGAGACAGCTGTGAAATGCTGAAGATATATTTGAGTACATTTATAAACAGTGTTTTAATCCTCAGTCACGCAGGCTGACAAACCAGCCAGTGACCCCCTGTCGCTAGGGAAAAATGTGTATTCCCCGATGCCGACCGCCTAGTGAATAAAAACTTTTGAATTTCAGTCATTTAGTGGTTGCTGGAGGTTGCAAGGGGGTCACCAACAGGTCTCTGGGCCTTTGTGGTTGGTGCTTTAGATACATATCTTAGAGATAATTCCATTACAAAGTTCAGGAGATCTTTTGCAAAAATGATTACGTACTTCAGTAGATATACTGTTTTAGACAAGGTCTTTTCTTTGTGGGCTTTGGAAAGTTAGAAAAAAAAATTGAAAATGAGGCTTCTGCTCAACTGAGACCAAAAGTAGTGACAAAGAAAACATCACATTTATGTGGTGCAATGAGGGGTCATTAAGATGAACTAGGATAAATGCCAAACTCTTATCCTTGCCACATGCCTGATTATTTGTTTAAGACTGAATCGGTGCCCCTTCAGTCACATTATTTTGTTTACTCCTCTTCTTCTGCAATAATTTAATGGCACCCAACTGGAGATCACAATGAAGAACTCTATATACATGCACAGCAATATCAAAAGGAAACAAACATTAATTGCCACAAAGTTGATTCTGTTCATCTGGACATGCTTTCAGTGGGAGAAACATTTCATCAGTCATCCAAGTGAAAACGCTACGTCCAGATGAACAGAATCAACCTTCTAGGATTTCCTTATTGAGCATGCATCAAGACAAACAATAGCTGCAATCTGTTTTATATTTTGCTACTTTTGGATGGCACAACTTTACATTGTTGTGACTTACCAACTGCAGTTAAAAGCTTGGCAAACTGTTCGAGAAACGGACTCCTGTATTAAACTAAATTGTCAGAGATAAGCGGTTTTCATTCTGCTGTCCTCTGATGATCTCAGCAGTTTAAGAGACATTTTTAAAATGGAATTTGATGAAGACATTTCCAAACACAAACCCACACTAGAGAATGTGTGGGTGCATTACAACACTCTCACAAAGATAGGAGCGTGTGTGGTCGTCAGACAACAGCTTTCTGCTGGAGACACAATTGCCCGTCAACATCCTGGCTGAACCTTCTATGGGGCTCATTGCCACATTGTAAAGCTATCATATGTCGTGCCATGTGATGCACGAGACTAATGCTGGGACCTGGCTTAATGACCAGAGACTATTAAATCATGTAATGGATCTTATTAAGGTGTTATATGAACCCTAAACAGAATTACCTGCTCCTCCTGATATGCCGCTGCAAAATATATTGTTCTGTTGTTTATCTTGTGATTATTTTATATTTCTGCTGCAAAACTGACAGATTAATCTGAACAAATGAGCAAAAAGCATTTGGCTTAATGGTTTTTCATAAGAGAGTCGTGCTGTCATTCACAGCAAGCATTCAATGCCTTGATTGAAATGGCTGGAAAAGCTGAACAATAAAAATTATGGGAGCACAAAAGTCTTCATAAGCAACAAATGTCTTTTTCAAGTGTGGCATGTTTTTTAGATTTTCTGAGCTTGTGCTGCATTTCTTTAAGCTTGTTCCTGTTAAGTTCAAGATGACAGGCAAATACACTGCATGTCTTATAGGTTTTGTGTACATTTTAAGATCACAATTGTTCAATATCGAGTGAAGTCAAGATGGCAGCTTGCCGAGGGGATAGCCTGTTGCAGCAGCTCCTGTTGTGTTTTTTTTATTGTTTTTAATCACTCTTTCACTTTATACACTCGATTTTCCTTGTTGTCAGGAATTTCACAGATTTTGTGCTCTTATAACACGAAGGGTTCATCACTTTGAACTGACCTGCCTTTATAAAATGTACACTAGTGCATTACATGTGGATTAAGGTTCCTAATCAAATCCTGCAAGTGTAGTAACTTTGGAAAACTGTTATAGAATGACTATCCAGTTTTCACTGTCAGGTCTCTTTGTCACCTTGGTGAGGTAACTACTGCCTCGGGCAGCCCATATGGCTGGAGCAGAGAGACAGGGAGCCCCACCTCCACTCAATCTGCAGGTTCACCTTACCAGAACTGGATCACGTAATATCTGCAAATTGCTCCGTGGCATTTATTCTAACCTACTTGGAGAGCTGGACTCAAGACTTCATGTGTTTTGACATGATCACGATTTTAATATATTTTGTCTGATATTATATATCAGACAGGCTATACTAATTAATTATCATGAATCCTAGTTTCAAGAAAACACGTTTAAGCTGCTACTTTTGATTTAAATGATGTCTTGACTTATTTTCCTATGCAACAAACTCAGTCTATGAACCACTAAAACCACATACAATTCTCACTTCACTCCAGTTTACTCCTCTTATTTATTAGAATCAAACTGTCCAACTGATTATTCATACAGGAGGAATGGGCATATATTTTCTGAACAAAGTGAATTAAAAAGTAAAAAGCCACTGTTTAGGTATGAATTAATAAAAAATTTTACACAAGAGACCAGTTCTTATTTCCCACTTCAAACCATCAAAAAACAACAGTTTTATCTGCTCCACAACAATAAGTGTTCGTTTTATCCAACTATGACAGCACAGCGTCCTTTAAGAGAATATTCACTGTACCTCGAGCCATGGTATTTCCATCACCTTCACAAAATCCTTGAGTTTTTTCATGCTGATCTTTACCTGATCCCTAACAAGTATTGTACACACAATCTTGTCAGTGTATATGGCTTTGACCAATGAGATTGCACAGTTCTCACAGGACGCTTGTTTTTCTTTTTTCTTTTTTCTTTTTTTGTTCGAATGTAAATTAAATGTGTACTCATATTCTCATGCTTCATTCGCAGCCCTCGGGGGTAAACATGATTCACCTATCACTGTTATTGTTATTATCATTACACCCCAGTGTGTGACAGTCCACTTCATCCAGGTTGGCTTGTTGAGAGATTAAACAGATGCTGGAAACAAATTGGAAAACAAATTCCCCTGGGAGACGGTATATAAGCCAGGCGAGCTCCAGTCGCTCGGCTCTGTCGGACTGAATCATTCCAGCGCTCAAAGCCAGTTGGAGTAGCGTAAAACTAATACAACACCCGGGTTACCAAAGCATTCAACACAATCCCCCTCTCTGGATGCAGAGAAGGAGCCAGTGAGTTGTGAGAAAAATCACTTCAGGTTGTTATGATAAGGACGGCGATGACGGCTCTCATTTCATCTGTGAACCATAAACATGCAGTATTAACTTCTCACTGCTCACATCAGTATTTGGACACACTACACACGGCTGAGAAGCCTGCTATGTGTGATGTGGACAGATCTTTCTTTTTTGTTTTTTGGGCACATGTATGTTCCGAGGCCAAAAAAAAGAAAAGCTAAGGCTACTTAGGATCCACCAGCGCTGGGTGCCGGGAGAGACAGCTCAGTCCTTTGGGCACACAATCAGCGATCAGCTGGCATGAACACCCCCACCATTACAGAGAGAAATCTGTGTGAGGGGTGCATTTTATGACACTGTGTTCTTCAGGGAGATTTATAGTGTGGTTGTGTGATAGCTATATGGACTTTTTATAGCTATAGATGCTAATTACAAATGATCTGGTGAAATATTTGTTATGATGTACATCATTTCTAGTTTTCTGATGTTGTTTTTCTCTTGTTTTCTTGATTGAATTAGCTTTGATGCATCATATCCTACATCAAGCTATGGCTCTGTACAGTAATGTTTATGGAATGGGTTATAGAGGGTTCACACACAGCACACCAGAGTGCCCATTATGAGCTATGGGATGAAATTTTCTCATCAGCATTTAGTCATTTCTCTCCTAAATAAACACAGGCAATTTGCAGCCAAATGCGAGCTGTAATATTTTGTCTCTTCTGCATGGTTGAGAGAAAGTGTCTAAATGTTTTTGTCAGTGCTATCTATAACATTTCTGCAAAATTTAATAAACACAATGCAAGTCCTGTCAGACAGCTCATGTGAAATGGTTTGCATGGATATTTGAAATTAATGCTCATATCCTATGAACTGCAACGGCTTTGATGACAACTGCATTATAATTTCTGAGAGGTCATTTTTGGCAAGATATACAGTATTGTTGAATTCTATGTAAGTTGTATTCGTGGCCTGTGGAGAATATTGCTAGATCTGACCAATAAAAAATAGTCAAATAAGAACCTGAGAATAGGTTTGCTAAAATAATGCACAAGTAGCTTGGCTGAAAATTTGTTGTAGACCTAACATCTGATGTTAAAAAAGCCATGTTACATATGTGTGTATCCTGTGGTGCCTAGAAGGAATTCAGAAGCTCCAAGCTTGTTTTTACATAACAGATGTAGGAAAGAAAGGATATATTTGTTTGTAATGTGCCTGAGAATGTGCAGATATGCTCTTTGCAATGCATTTTTTATAGAGTGAATCCAAATCTATGGTTACAATTAGATCAAATAATTTTTGCAGAGGTTTTTGGAAGTCCTTGGATTAAACAATGTGACAGAGACAAACATAACATCCATCCATCCATTTTCTTCTGCGTGTCCAATTCATCATTTATGAATGAGTGCCCTTTTGAACGGTATAACAGTAAATTTAAAGGTGCAGTAAACAACATTCAGAACCACCACAGAGTACTGGCATTTCAAACCAAAACAAACAGGCAAAGCAGCTGCATCTTCCCCTTCCCTCTGTATCCCTCTGTATTTTATTAACAGCCAGAAAGGCTGCGTAAATTAGAGACACCACCACCAATGCAGCCTTTGCCATTACTTTCCCATCGTCTTCTTCTTTCGGTTGCTCCCTTTAGGGGTCACCACAGCAGATCATCTGCCTATCTGTAGCATCCTCCTCTGTCACACCAACCCTCTGCATGTTCTCTTTCACTACATCCATGAACCTCCTCTGTGGTCTTCCTTTTTTTCCTCCTGCCTGGCAGCTCCATATTCAGCATCTTTTGTCCAATATATCCACTATCCCTCCTCTGCACATGTCCAAACCATCTCAGCCTCGCCTCTCTAACTTTGTCTCCAAAGCGCTCAACATGAGCTGTCTCTCTGATGTGCTCATTCCTAATCCTGTCCCTCCTGGTCACTCCCAATGAAAATCTGAGTATCTTCAAATCTGCGTCCTGTCTCTTTGTCAGCACCACCGTCTCCAAGCCATACATACATACACAGCAGGTCTCACTGCCATTTTGTAAACCTTCCCTTTCACTCTTGCTGCTATTCTTCTGTCACAAATCACTCCTGACACTTGTCTCCACCCACTCCACCCTGCCTGCACTCTCTTCTTCACCTCTCTCATGCACTGTCCATTGCTTTGGATGGTTGACCCCAGGTATTTGTATCTACCTTCACTACCTCTCCTCCTTGCAGCTTCACTGTTACACCTCCCTCTCATTCACACACATGTATTCTGTCTTGCTTCTACCGTCTTTCATTCCTCTTCTCTCCAGAGCTTACCTCCACCTCTCCAGGATCTCTTCCACCTGCTCCCTACTTATTACTTTCCCATGCAAGGGTTAAATTATATGGTGAATGGTCATGATATGCTACTAATGTTGAGCTCACTATCATGACAGGTCTCTGCTGCTGTTTTGCTGCTCTCCTCTGCTCTGAGATACACAGTAAAACAGTGACCAGAGGATTTGATGTGAGGCCTCTAGATTCACTTCAGTTTTTGTGGCTATTTGGATGAGGGGAGCAGCAGGTTTAGAGTAATTTTTGTCACCTGGGTTGATTGCTCATTTGCAGGTACATATTGACCTAAGCAGTGAACCTCTCTGCTTCATTTAGTTTTTGTTTGAACTCTATTTCTTGGTTTACTTGTACAGCACATGTCCACATGCTTAATCGCATGATGAACTGATTATGTATCTAACTTTTTTTGATCTTAAATAAATTTGCTTTTCTTATAAGTCTTGTGTGGTCTCCATATTTTGCCCTTCCCTCGTAGCTTTTACTAGCTCAGATGGCAAAACAGAAAGCACTAAAACAGCTGCAGAGACTGTCACACTGAGCTACATGAAAAGAGTTCATATAAATTAGGTAAATAGCATGAAGAAAATGCTTTTATTTATTCTAAACTCTCTTGACTGCAACCTTTCATCATGCTTTCATTTTTACATTCACTCTCATCTTTATATAAACAGGTTTATTAACAGGATAACTGTAAACACAAGGGGAGTATGAATTCATTCTTTGCTAAAGACTCCATTACTCCACTTTATTTTTAATACCCAACAGATCTGTGCTTCTATATTAAAATTTAAAATCTCACTTATATAGGACCATTAAGAGAAGGGTGGCAGAGCAAATCAAATTTTCAGAAGTTAAAATTGCCCAAATGGCACACACTAGCCAAAATTATATAGAGCTCAAGTGAAACCAGAATATAGCAGATTTGTCCTACAAGTAATTAAAAAAAAGTCTTTATAACTGCACTAATACCTAAAAATCCAGCTTCTTTCAACAGTATACTGTGTGCATCCATGTCTATGTCATATAGGGACCGTTATCATGTTTTGACAGAAGCCATGAATGAGCATGGTTGCAGCTATCTCAGACATGTCTGTAATACCACCTGGAGAGATGTGACTGAATGCTTTAACAGCTTTCAGAGATCAGTGATTACAAAACAAAACTAAAAAAAAAAAACCCAAACTTTGGTGAGTTTTATGGACAAACTGCATAAGACAAAGTTGAGATGGCCCAAGAGGTCACAAATGTAAAAATGTAGAAAAAGCTGTCTTAGAATGTGGAAAGTAAGCCACAGAAATGTTTCCTTGGCTGAAGGGACTGCATTCAGTTGCAGAAGCTAGAGAGACAGAAGCGAGCTCGGTCGAGATATCATATCACATCGTGTTACAAGTTCAAAATCAAATCAATCAGTCAAATAAAACCAGCCCAACTGGGTGAGAAAAAAAGCACACTTTGAAAGCACTGCCTTTCACCTCTACTGTACATTGCATACTCAGTCAGAAAAACAAAGAGGTGTAATATTCACAGCATTATTACCAGCATTGTTCCTGGACTCACATCCCAACTATCTGCACAAGTTTCCAATACCTTTCCTTTTCAGGTCACGAGAGGAGAAATGCAGCGAGACAGCCTTATTCAAGAGAGAGCCCAGTGACAGTTTTAACAAGCAGTCTGCTCTGTGCAGAGATTCACCTTACATATCTCATCTCCCAATAACAGCCCAGCATTATTTATAACTAAAAGATAAGTTTGTAATATTGTCAGTGAGTAACATGCAATGAATTGGTCCAACTGACAAACACAAAGCCTGATATATCTTATTTGTAGAAGTCATTATGGTCTTCAAAAAACTTCAAAACTCCTCTGGGTGCCATTTTCCTTCATGTAATTTAATTTAAATCTTGGCTAACCAGAGTTATTATAGTTTTATAGTTCCTAATTACTTTTTATTTTTATGTTGTTTTGAGTTTTTGTTTTGAGTTCAGTTTAGTTTCAGTTGTTTGAAATTATTAAGTTTTATTTTAGTTTTTATTGGTTTCACTGTTAGTTATACTTTCCTTAATTATTCTAATATGGAGGGTATTTGTCAGGGGCATATTTAAAAAGTACAGAGGAGATATTACAACACAAATGCATCACTTTTTCAAGGCAGCTGACTCACAGGAATGCAGATATATGTTTTCAATAAACAGATGCACCATGGGCCTCACCAGACAGGTTGGGATAACAAATCTGACAAAGACTAAAATGGGCTGGGACTTACACAGCACTCTTCAACTCTAAGGGTGTTTTCACACTTATAGTTTGTTTAGTTTGTTTGATGAGTTTGCAAACTTGTAGCTTTTTGCTGTGGTTTGCTTTCTTTTCACACAGAGAAAACTCAAAATGAAGTAAAATGCGTCACTACAAACCACGTGAGAACGTTCAGCCTGTTTACTGCTCACGTGTTGGATATGGGAGCAACAAAAGTAAATACAGGAAGAAGGTGGTGTGTTCAGGACTCGCACCACGCAGCCCATGACACTTCCTATTTGAAAGGGCCTTAACACACACATATACCTTTACCGTTTTTTCTAAAAAAAATCACACACACATTCCAATGGATGCATCAGGTGTAATTTTCAGTTCAAGTATCTTTCCCAAAGACACTTCCACATGCAGACTGGAGGAGCCTGGGACTGAACCACCGACCTTCCAATTAGTACACACATACAAAGTTTTAGTTTTGACTTTAGTTCTCTAAAATAACCTTGGGCACAACACATGCTCACCAGACCACCGAGACAGTTTTCCACAAATGTCTTATGAGTAAAATTTGTTGAAAGCAAAGTACCCCCATAGCCTAAAAATTTTAAAAATGTAATTTTTTTTTTTTAGAAAAATTAAACTGTAGAGTGATTTATCCTCAAAATAAACAAAATGGGGTAAAAAAAAAAAAAATTAAAAATCTGAAGCTACTGGCTACTGAGGCATCTGGGGGATGAATCTTATGCTGAGGAAATTAAGTTTATTGTTTCTAAAAACATGACATTTTGTTTAGTTAATTTTACCGTTTCAGAAGATCCTACTAAAAGAACAATAGCATCTGCTGGTTCTCACCTCCTTGGTGCCTGCTAGTCCTATACCCATGTTCACCTAATGTTAATGTCTAAATTTCCTCCAGACCGTGTATGAACTGAGTCCCCAGATCCAGATAGATATCAGGACCAGATGAGGTTTGTGAGAGTTTCTTGAAAACAAGAAGACAATTTCTACTAATATTTCTCATTTAAATTTGATAGGTTTTTTGTGAAGATATGGTGCACAATGTCCAGTTTTGCTCTCTCCTGCAATGGTAAAGAATTTGACCCTGAATCCAAAGCAAATCTGGATCCAGACAGACTCCAGAAGTTCCTCACATCAAGTACAATCATGCAAATATGTTCCTAACCTTTTGAGGAATCCTGCTAAGAAACAAACAAATAGACAAACTGAAACAAATCACATGACATCCTTGGCAGAGGTAATTGGTAATAACTCTAACAAACGATATTTTACATTTATAATTAGTTTTAAAAGCAAGACAAAAGCAGACAAAATGGCATAATTCTACAAACTCTTTCTCAAATGCACTGAAATAGTTTAATTCTTTTCGCCATTATAGTGTTGAGTTGTAACACATATTTAGTGTCTGAAGCTGGGACACATCTCAGTTAATCTCAAATTTCCACTGGAAGGATTAGGACATTAATCGAGCAGCAGTGGCCAACACTCACTAAAAGCTCTGGGTTGTGAAAGAGGCTCATAATTCAATATTGCAGGATATGAGATTATAGGCATTCTTCCATTTGGAGAAAAAAAGAGTAAAGAGTTCACATTTCTGATCAAATAAACCATAAAGCAGCCAGTTTGCCCGAATATAGCTGAGATTTTACATGCTGTATCTTGTATACTCTGGAACAGAATCAGTGGGAGATCTCACTACTGTGTACTATTTTATTTGGTGAAACTCCAGCCAGCTCCTGCTGGAATATAAAGTCTAATAAATACAATGTCATGTTTTGTTTAGTGAGTCAGGCAAGTACTAAACTTTCCATTGAGGCAGTGGAGCATAAAACAGACGCACAATAGGTAAACATTGGCTGGTCATGTGAACGAAGCAGCAGCAGCAATGAGAGTGACTTCTATCAACTTTCTCAGACATAACTCCTTCAGATCCAAACCAGGAAATAAGCTCCCTCAGCCAGTAACAGCTGTGGATGTCTCAATATTTGTCTCTGTGTACTCAGTTTGTGCCTGTAGCTCAGTGTAAAGGTTTGAATCTAGGTCACTAATGCTAACTATAAGCATTATTACAAAGAACATACATTGCTGTAATTTTAATTAAAGAGACGTACTGGAATTAAGATGGAAAATGTGCTTTAAAAGTTAATTTACGTAGAGTACTGCTGTCGTAATTAAGGCTGATTACTTGTTTAACCTATTTAGTCAACACAGAAAGTTTGGTGAATTTTCAAACACTTTGACAAAAGTTTCTTTGGATCAGTTTCACAGATTTGGTATTTAATTTAAAGTTGCATTAGCCTAGAAACATCATGACAGCAGAAAAGAGTTATCCTCTGACTGAGAACTGATTGTTTGTCTCCATTTAATAGTAAAGAAGTCAACTTAAAGAGGACCTGCAGTCATATGAAAAAGAAAATACTATATGGAGTCCTGTGAAAACTTACTGCGTCCATAGGAATTAAGAGGGTAAGTAGCAGTCAGGTGCACCTAATCAAATGCACTTGATTAATTACCAATTAGCATCAGCAAGTGTGAACACCTCTATAAAAGGTTTTGGGATTTTGCTAGTCTGGAGCATTCAGTTGTGTGTTACCGCAATGCGACAATCTTCCCAGGAGTGGATATCCCAGCAAATTAACCCCAAAGTCAGACCGTGCAATGTTCAGAGAATCCCAAAAACCCAAGAGCTACATCTCTGACTCTACAGGCCTCAGTTAGCATGTTAAATGTTAAAGTTCATGACAGTACAATTAGAAAAAGACTGGACAAGTGTGAGGGTCTGGACGGACTGGGGGAGGTTCTGTTTGTTTTTTTTTGTTGTGTTCCTTCACAAGCAGGTGGGCTCGGGGCGGAGCCATGGCAGTTGGGCGTGTCACCCAGCTGTGTTAAAAAGTAGCCAGGGCGGCAGTTCTTCACCAGATCATTATTGCAGCCTACGTGGTAATGTTAGGTCCCCATTATTAATTCCTTATCTAAGTTCCTAGTGATAATCTGATTTTCTCCTGTGATTCTTCCAGTCTTCCTCCATCCCTCGCATCGCATCAGATTCTCAGAAGAACTGTACCCTGCCACCTCCAGCCTCACGGATACACCATCTAGCTCCCCGACCCACCTGTCTGCCCGCTGCCAGCCAGCCCTTGTTCCAACAACCTGTTTTCCTCCCTCACGTTCAACAGTGTGACAAGTAAGCTCATTTGCTAAGTTATCATCATAGGTTTAGTTGAAGATGTTTTCACCATTCCTAATTCTGGTTCTCCCTTTTACAGATTCCTCCGTGATTCTAGCTCTGGCTAATCTTGTGTTTCAGTTGTTGTTTTCACTGTAAATAAATTCCAGTCATTTCACCATCGCTAGTGTGTGTGTGTCTGCTCCTTGGGTCCAAACTTTGGCTTTCTGATAACAAGTATGGCTTGTTGGAAAGGGTTTTCAGGAGAAAGCCACTTCTCTCTAAAAGACACATGGCCGCACAGCTTAGGTTTGCAAAGCTGCATCTGAACAAACTGCAAGACTTCTGGAACAATGTGCTTTGGACAGAAGAGTCCAAAGTGGAGATGTTTGGCCATAATGCACAGGAAAAAAAAGCACGTCAGCACAAACACCTCAAACCAAATGTCAAGCATGGTGGTGGAGGGGTGATGATCTGCCTTGTTTTGCAGCCACAGGACCTGGGCACCTTCAGTCATTGAGTCGAGTGCAAACTCCTCTGTATACCAAAGTATTCAAGGGTCAAATGTGAGGCAATCAGTCTGACAGCTAAAGCTTGGCCGATAATGGGTCATTCAAAAGGACAATGATCCTAAGCACAGCTGCAGATCTATAACAGAATGGCTGACAAAAGAAAAGAATCAAGGTGTTGCAATGACCCATTTAAAGTCCAGCCCTCAACCTGACTGAAATGCTGAGGCGGGACCTTAGGAGAGCTGCACATAAATAAATGCCTGCAAACATCAATGAACTGAAGATACACTGTAAAGAAGAGTGTGCCAAAATTCCTCCGCAATAATAGAGAGACTGATAAAGTCATACAGAAAGTTATTAAGGTGGTTCTACAAGCTATTGAATCATGGGGTGTGCTTTTCACAAGACTGGAAAGTCCTGTGAAAACTTTTTTCACGTGACTGTACTTCTGATAGATGTTCAATAATGATGGCCAGTTTCTGTTAATGAGGTCAGCATATGCGCAAGTCGTCCCTGTGATCCAAAAGCTCAGGCTTCAGACTGCTCTAAAAACTTTATTTCAGTCAGTTCTGTTATTTTTACTTTTGCATTTTTACGTCAATGAGACATAGAGGATATCCCTAATATGGATCTCTGGCACACAGCTCTTCCTGTGAGCACAAAAGCTCCACCCACCTGCTGCTGAAACCTTTTGTTTGCAAGAGGTGACAAATTAGAAGAAAGTTGGCTTAAAAGGAGAAGAGCTTAAACAGTTTGTTACAAACAGATGCTCAACTGGGGGGGGGCGCACCAAAACTCAGTACAAGATAAAAAACGATTAATTTGAATCTACTCCAGTATAAAAGGTCCACTTTAATTTCTAGATTCTTAGAAAAGCAGAGATGCTTCAAACATGCATGTAAAATACGCTGCCATAAATTACAGTGAGAATTTTGGGGAATCGTCACATGGTGAAGAAAAGAACAACATCAGATCATTGAAATAAGGAGTTATAAATGCCAGCCCATCGCTTGGGCTTCTAAAAGCTTTCCATCCAAACAATGGGTGGCATCAGAAGTAAACCAAAAGAACACCCACTGTGTGGGAGTTCAGCCAATTCATCACTTCCACCAGCACACAACAAGAAGGAAAAAATTACATTCATCTCACTGTAGTAAACCTGTTTGGGAAGCTAACACTTTAGCATATACAGTGTAATGACAGATTATTAGCACCGGCCACAGAGTGAAGACAGAATTTTATGTTATTATAGCTCACAATTGTTTCCGGCTTCCTGAGGGAAAACATTGATCATCACCATAAGTCCATTATAGATCAATACAGGAATATTTAGCTCCTCCACAAGGAGACAAGGGGATTCAAAAGGAGCCATCGCTCTTTTGTTGGGATTTTTATGTGCATTGCAGAACGTCATATGAGTCTGGCATTAATGAGCCACATCCGCTGAATGAGATGCTACAGTTTCCAGTCACCTGTTCGTACGAAGATATAGAATGGACTACTGCAAGACTCAAGTAGGATTTTGGCAGTATATCATATAACTTGACTTGACTGGAAGTGAGAGCAAAACATATTTTTCACCTAAACCTGTGGTTCACAGTGACTGGGACTTTACCGAGGGTGCCACAAGATGATCAATTAAGATGAAAAAACATATATTAGAGATGATTAAACTCTTTTTGCTTGAAACAAACTCAAAAACAAAGACACAGCAGGCAGTAGGGCTTAAGAGTTGACATTATATCACTTTGAAATGTTACAAACCAAACATGGATGGGAACACTGAACAGCTGCAACTTCCTTAAACATGCTTTAAATTGTTTTATTGAAGAGCTACAACCTACACAGAGGTTTCTATGTGATATTTCTCCTTTTTTGATGATGTCTCTCTCAGTGACCCCATCATCTGCACTAACCAGTGTATCCTATTGAGCTGCACACTTATGGCTATCTTCCTTTCTAGGTTTGTGATCTTCTTGTAACCTTAGTGACACAGAGCTGGACGAATAAAACAAAGAAAGCTTAGTCACCCTTTCAGCTCTTTAGGCTTTCAAAGACGGCCCTGTGGATGCACTGACTGACAGATTCTCAGTCCAAACATTTATCTTATTACTAACATGCATATACACACTTTTTCTTGTGGGGCTTGGAACTTGTATAATCTATAAAAATGCACTCGCATTATGTCACTCATGTAAAAATGAGAAGTGAAATGGATTTCTTTTTCTAGCTCTATGTCACATTACATCCAAGTGTGTCTGCATGATGGGTTTGGAGGGCAGAGCCCAACACTCAGAGTGCAACACTGGGTTATGTAAGGTAATTTGTTCTGTTTGGAGGACCTTTTATGGACGCACTGAAGAGTTAAAGTTACCTTATCCCCGAAATCTCTGAAAAGACAGCAGCTGTTCCCCAGCAGTACCCGTATCAAATCACCACTAATTCAATTAAACTGTAAACTAAAACCGCTCTGGTTGATTATAACTATTCTTAATTTATTTGCTGTAAATTATTTTTTTTAATATTTGACTATTTTTCATTTAAAAATGTTTTTTTGAAGTTTAAAAAAGAAGATTCATTAAAAAGCATGTATGTATCTACAACATTAAAAGTCACTAAAGTGTTAATATGAAACACATCGACAAATGATTCCTTCACAACATAACTGACTTGTCTTATTTGTCTTCTTCCCTTTATTTTAGAGAAAGCTTGTGATCTTGATTAGTTATTAATAAAGTCCAAAGTGACCTGAAGCATGAAAGAGGCTGCAACCCAAAACAAAGCTTGTTCCCTAACTTTTCAAAGTGATTTCATTGCCTGAATCTGACTAGACGAATGACTCAGAATATAAACGTCACAGAAGACTGTGTGCTCTATATGATAAATGTGTTTCCTTCACACTTTCAATTTATGCATAAAAATCCAAACGAAAATTAATTTTGCATAAAAATTTGACACTTTATTTAAAAAAAAAATGTCCCAAATTGCAATTAAAACTAAAATAAATCACTTGTGTATTTATTTATATTCATATATTTAACTTAAAGGGCATTTATTTTGCCATGGGCATCTGCAGAATTAATGCATCAGTTGCACATGTGCTAGAGAAGCAGAGTGGATGCTCATTTTGTGCACTGTATGTTTGTTATCAAGTTTAAACATTATTACTCATCATTGGTCCTATTTTAGTAAATGATTGCACACACCATTTTCTAGGGTTGCTATCTACATATTATATCTACAGGAGCTGCTCGGCCCATGCCACAAAGCTCCCAAAGCACACTTTTTGTGCTGATGTTAATGCCAGAGGAGGTTGGGAACTCTTTTTCCAACAATACCCCTTACAGCTGATCGTGGAATATCTGGGAGGGAAGAAATTTCATAAACTGACTTGTTGCAACGGTGTTATCCTACTACAGTACCACACTCGAAGTCAGAGAGCTCTTTAGAATTCAAGTGAATTTTATTTATATAGCACCTTTACAATTAGCCATTCTTTCACAAACTGTTGTGGTCCTGGGTCTTGGATGCAGCTTTCTGAGTTTTTTGGACTTTGAAGTTTTGTTTATTTAAATTATCTATTTGGTTTCTGGTTTGTATAAGGTTTACATTTACTTCATGTATTCTTTAGTGTATTTAGTTCTATTCCTTGTTCCTGGTTGCTTTAGAGGTTATTCCTCCCTCAGTGTTTCATCCTCTTGTGTCTAGTCTCCTGCATTTAGTTAATTCATGTGTCTGTGTTTCCCATTTAGTTATCATACTTCCCATTTTATTTTGTTAACCTCTCATCTCGTGTGTGTTGTGTTTAGTTTTGCTTCCCCCCATTTTGTCACGTCCTCCCTCATCAGTTGTGTGTCTGTCTGCTTTGTGTTCCTGTGTTTTCAGTCTGATCTGCTCCTGTTTAGGTTTATTCTGTGAGTTACCAGTGATAAAGCTGAGTTTTTTTAGTTCACTCCTGTCTCCCATGTTCTGCATTTGGGTCCTAATTCTGTCCCCCACACAGCTGTACATGATACAAATGTTTGTAAATGCAGACTGCATGGCTAGGTGTTTGATTTTATACACCTGTGGCAGTGGGATTGAAACACCTGAATTTTGTCCATATAGTGTATGTTCTAAATCTGCAGATGCAGGCAGGGAATTTATGTGCCTTGGTTTTGTTGACAGGAGTAAAAATTGTGGCAAATGAAAACACCAGAAGTCTGTGGTGTGACAACTACTCAGTAGTTCTAGTGTTCTAGTGTGTTAAAAAATGACACAAAAAATGTGCTGGACACATGTAACATATCTTTTGTTAATTTTGACACAATGTGTGAAAAAAAAATCCATAAAAATTAGTTTAAAATTTAAAAACAACACACACTGAGTCAAAATTCATACAAAATGTGTTGTCCCTGAGCTGATGCAGCACATGTGTTAAAATGTAACACATTATGTGTTGTATTTAACACATCTTTTCTAAGAGTGTAAATGCAAATTTACACCATGGTTACCACATGGTTTTTGTGTAGTTTGACTATTTTACTCATAGTTATGTCATCTCCTTGTGCTTTCTTACTGCAGTAGTACATGTATGGTCCCTTGCAGAGTACAGTAACTAAAGAAAAGTATTTTCCAAATTGTAAAATACTTTTTTCTAGATTGTTTACAGGACACCTCAAACTTCAAACAAAGTTTGTTTTTACTATTTTTTTCCTTTATTCTCCCCCAAAAATGTTTTCACTCATGTCGTCATTGGATCACATGCTATCCACAGACATGTATGTTAGCTTAATTAATTTCTAAACTGATTAATGATGTGAGGTAGATAAAGTGCTTAAAGACTATAGAATAAAGCATGAATGAATGTATGACTAAATGTGGCTTGTAGTCACTTTGAGTGGGCAGTAAGACTAGAAAAGCACTCTATAAATGCTAGTGCATCACAATGTAAAGCCAATGGAGGAAGCAGAAACCCACAGTCGGGAACACTGAGGGAAAACACTAACGCATATGTGCAGTAGGGTGCACAAGCAAACCTGGAAGCTAGAAACGTTTTGGGCTCCAGGCAAACAATTTTCATTCAAGCAAGCAGATGCCATTTTTAGTGTCCAGTTCTCCTTAATTTGTCCATAATGGGCACCCACAGAAAGTTTGGACTTTAAGGAGCTTGCATAACACTAGTGGATAAAGAAATGCATCCAATTTCCTTTTCTTCTATTGATGTTGTGGAAATTCTGTCAAAACTTCCACTATAAAGGAGTGGAAACTTCATATATTAAGCACTGTGTCTACAGAAGAAAGTGTAGACAATGTAGCATGTACAGCTTATGATGGGATCACATCAGCCACAACGCCAATGACTTCTTGAGTCATTAGCCTTGTAGGTGGTGTGATCTTTAAAAAAAAAAAAAAAAAAAGTAAAAAAAATTGTATGTAGGTATTTGTGCACCTCATGCAGATAGACTGCAGCGCCCCTGCGACCCTGAATTGGATAAGCAGAAGAAAATGGATAGATGGATAAATAATTTCTGGGAAGCGACATTGGATTGAAGCAGGTGGAGAAAAATAAAAAATAAATAAATAAATAAAAATAAAAAACTGTTCACTCTTTATCACTTTCCCCGCTCTCCTCTGAGAAGAGCCGAAGGATTCATCTCCCTCTGCCCAATGATGATAGGCTCCCACGAGGAACAGCCATTGAGAGTAACATTCTTTGTGCACTCAACCACTTACTGCACTAACCTCTTAAGCTGACTGAATAATAATAGTGATTCTAATGTAAGTAATTAATTGCATTAATAATTCAACATGTGCCCTTGTGTAATTATGCAACAGCTAAAAGATGGATTCATGTCTGCTGCCAAACTGCTGCCAGCAATGGAGATAGAAAAATGATCAGATATTTTATTCAGTGCCAGCCCACATATAGAAACATTAGAGCCACTGACCCAGAGAGGATTTGCTGAGCACGCCTGCTCATTTTGAGCAGCAGCATACGTCACATGCATACACTAATGTGCTTACACACTTGGTAGCTGCCCAATACATCAACAACTGATGTACTGCTGGTGACAGAGCATCTAAACAAGAGCTGGAAGGGCTGCAGCGCTCTGATCCAAGTCACTTTTAATGTGATGGAGGAGTGTGTCCTGCAAACAAACTAGGGGATTCTCCTCACCACTCCAAGGCTTTATCTTGGGATTATAATGACTAGTAGAGACAGAATGTCCTGCACACATTTGGATTCAGTTTCTTTCTCCTCAGAAGATTAAAGATTCAAAGAATACAGATGATGATGTTTCTCTATTGAGAGAATGACCTCACAGCTATTGAATCAACAACAGGCAAACAGCCAAATGAGCTTTGTACAAGAACTATTTAACAAGAGGTGATTCACCATCATAAAAATCCAAGCAAAACATGCTTTTTTGAAGTGATGGTTTTCTAACTATAACCATGTGTGTTTAGATCCTATTCAAAAGAAAAATGTTTTTATGAGCCCAAAGCGAAGGTTAATGACATCAGGGATTAGATATTAGATGATCCGAAGGAACAGAAATGCATCTTTTTTTTGCAAGATTGATTTTTCTGCTGAAAATGCAAAATGAAAACTAACCTTTCACTTCATCCACCTAAATAATACAGTTGCAGGAATAGATTTGTGAACTCTAACTTTGTGACATCCTACCTGGAGATAAAGAACCCAGTGAAACAAATGAAAAGAAAACGGTTGTTGTTGATTTTTTTTGGGGGGGTGGCTTTTAAGCCTTTTTAGGGATAGGACAGTGAGAGAAAATAGGAAGGGTGAGAAAGAGAGCAGTGGAAAGCCATGCAATAAATGGCTTTGGGACAGATTCAAACCCAGGTCTCTGCATTAGCCTTACAGCGTATGGGTCGCCTGCTCAACCCAGTGAGCTATAGCAGCACCCCCTGGTTGCTGATTTCTTGAGGGAAAAGATCAGATATTACACATCTGGGAGCAAAAAAAGATTTACAACCAACAAGAATTTGAAGATGAAATTTGATTTTTTTTTTTTTTTAAGCTCTTTCATGCAAATTTCTCTGTCCTGCATATTTTTTTTCTTGTCTTTCCGGATACGTTTTCCACATTCATGTGAATGATCTGCTGAAGAGTGTTTTTAATGAGGAAGCAGCCCCATTAAAAAAAAACTCACAGTGTGGTCTGTGGATTATTCAGAGTTACTGGGACATGTTGCTGTTGAATTTTCTTTCTTTTATGAGACTTTTAAATGATTAAATCACCTCAGAAAATTGCAGTTATTTCTGTGATGGTGTTGAGGAGGAAGCAGAAATTGCAAAGACAGATATCTTCCATATCTTCCATTGACTGCTTATCAAATTCTGGGTCACAGGAGGGCTTGAGCCTATCCCAGCTGTCATAGGGTGAGAGAAGGGGGGAAAACCACAGTCATCTAGCCACACCATTATAGGGTTAGAAAAATAAATAAATAAAAGAAAAAACACAGAGGCTTGTTTTTTTTTTTCATTTAGGTCCATCAACTGTTTAAAGCAGTTAATGTAAATATATTGTAATAATTAAGTTATGAACATATGTAGTGGACATTTTTTTTCAGTATCTGCTCATGTTAGTTATAGTGGGGTTAGAGGAAGGTTATGGTGAATTAACAATACTAGTAATCTCTATAAACTTATGCACATGAATTTGAATATGTAGGTAAGAGACAAGATTTTAAAGGACAGGAAGCTTCCTGGTTCCAATTTGAGGTCCACTTGTAGTTCCGCTTCCACTGACTTTTATGCACTTTTATGCAGACTTGAAATCCCTTGGATGTAATCTAATTATGATTTAGCTTTCTGCTAGCTTTTTTTTTTTTTTTTTTTTTTTTTTCTTTTTAAAAACCTT
>VUQS01072844.1:0-27504 GCA_015108495.1 Heterochromis multidens
CACAGAAGAGCTACCTTGTCAGGCCAGGACTCCGCAGTCTATTCACACCTACAGGCCAGTGGCCACTCTTTCAGTGATGAGGATGTACACATCCTGGACAGGGAGGAACGCTGGTTTGAACGGGGAGTCAAGGAGGCCATTTACGTGAAAAGGGAAAGACCATCTCTGAATCGAGGAGGGGGCCTAAGGGTACATCTTTCACCATCTTGCTGTGATCGCAGCCATTCCCCAGTCTCTGTGAATGGTACTCATGGCCATTGATCAATGGTCATGACAATTTGCATACTAATGATCATGAAACTGACCTCATGGCCCATTGTTACTCAATGGTTCTGGTTTCAGTCATTATGCAATGTACTGTTTATAAGGTTGGGGAAGCCTGCAGTCAGCTGAGAGTGAAGAAGTCACCAGAGGTGACGAAACGTTTCTCCCACTGAAAACGCTACGTCCAGATGAACAGATTCAGCTTTTTGGGATTCTTTTACCTGGACTATTGAGCATGCATCAAGAAACTGAGAGATATAATCTCTCCAGTGAGTCCTGGGTCTGCCCCGGGGCCTCCTCCCAGTAGGACATGCCCAAAATCCCTCACCTGGGAGGTGTCCAGGATACATCCTAATCAGATGCCCGAAACAGCTGGTTCCTTTCAATGTGGAGGAGCAGCAGCTCTACTCCAAATCCCTCTCAAATAACCGAGCTCCTCACCATATCTCTAAGGGAAAGCCTAGCCACCCAATGAAGGAAACTAATTTATCGGCGACCTCATTCTATCGGTCACTACCCAGAGCTTGTGACCATAGGTAAAGGTAGGAACGTAGATTAACTGGTAAATCAACAGCTTCGCTTTTATGCTCAGCTCTCTCTTCACACATCAGATCGGTACAGTGCCCGCCACACTAATCCATCTGTCAAGCTAACACTCCGCTCCCCCCTCACTCGTGAACAAGACCCCGAGATACTTAAACTCCTCCACCTGGGATAGTAACTCGTCCCTGACCCAGGTGGGCCCTCCACCCTTTTCCAGGTGAGAACCATGGTCTTGGGCTTGAAGGTGCTGATTCTCATTCCTGCCACTTCACACTCGGCTGCGAACCACTCCAGTGCAAGCTGGAGGTCACCACCTGAACCACATCATCTGCAAAAAGCAAAGATGAAATCCTGAAGAGAAATTCAAAGTGGAGAACCTCCACCACCTGGCTATGCCAAGACATTCTGTCCATAAAAACTATGAACAGAATTAGTGACGGAGGGCAGCCCTAGCAGAGTCCAACACGCACCGGAAACAAGTCTGACTTACTGCCAGCAATACAGTCCAAGCTCTCGCTACGGTTCTACAGGAACTGAATGGCCCGTAACAATGGGCCAGACACTGCATACTTCCTAAGCACCCCCCAAAGGATACACCAAGGGACGTGGTTGAATGTCTTCTCCAGGTCTACAAAACACATGTAGACTGGTTGGGCAAACTACCACACATCCTCGAGAGGATGAAGAGCTGGTCCAGTGTTCCATGACCAGGACAAAAACCGCATTGTTCCTCCTGAATCTGAGGCTCTACTAACAGATGAACTCTCTTCTCCAGTACCCTGCTATAGACTTTCCCAGGGAGGCTGAGGAATATGATCCCCCTATAGTTGGAGCACACCCTCTGGTCCCCCTTGTGAAATAGGGGAACCACCACCCAGTCAGCCAATACAGAGGCACCTCCCCAGACCTCCACGCAACCTTGCAGAGGTTAACCAGGACAGCCCTACAACATCCAGAGCCTTATTGGACTCAGGGTGAATCTCATCCACCCCAGGGGCCCTGCCACTGAGCAGTTATTTAACTACATCAGTGACCTCACCCCAGTGATAGGCAAGTCGTCCCCCTCATCCCCAGACTCTCCTTCCATTACAGAAGACGTGACTGTGGGATTGAGGAGATCCTCAAAGTGTTCCTTCCACCACCTGACTATATGGTAAATGGACTGATTCTTATATAGTGCTTTTGTACTCTACCTGAGCACTCAAAGCGATTTATACAACGTGCCTCATTCACCCATTTACACAAGCACTTTTTTCTATGCTTTCTCTACTCTTTTTCTACTGTTCCTTCTTCCTGATGTTGCTATCACTTGGTATAGCTACATCTATCACTACAGCCTTCTTCCTCTGCTTGTCCACCACTACTATGTTCGGTTGGTTAGCCATCACCAGTTTGACTGTCTGTATCTGGAAGTCCCACAGAATGTTAGCTTGGTCATTCTCGACTACCCTAGGGGCCATATCCCATTTTGACATTGGGGATTCCATACTCGGCACAGATGTTTCTGTATACTATGCCAGCCACTTGGTCATGGCGTTCCATGTATGCCCTGCCTGCTAGCATATTGCATCCTGCTATGTTATGTGTTGGATTGTCTCAGGGGCATCTTTGCACAGCCTGCACCTGGGGTCTTGCCTGGTGTGGTAGACACCAGCCTCTATCAATCTTGTGTGTAGGGCTTGGTCCTGTGCTGCCATGATTAGTGCCTCTATGCTGTCTTTCAGTCCAGCTTTGTCCAGCCATTCTTAGGGTTTCTCGATATCAGTCACTTCTTCTATCTGCCGATGGTACATGCCATGACAGGGGCCTGCCCTTCCATGATAGTTGCTGCTCTTGCGCCTCTTCTTTCTCGGGTTTCTGCTGCCTGAGTTATTCATTAAGCACATGATCAGTTGTGGCCATCTTCCTGATGTACTCATGGATGTTTGTTGTTTCATCCTGGATAGTGGTTCTGACACTCACTAGTCCACTGCCTCCTTCCTTCCGCTTAGCATACAGTCTCAGGGTGCTGGATTTAGGGTGAAACCCTCCATGCATGGTAAGGAGCTTTCTTGTCTTGATATCAGTGGCTTCTCTCTATGATACATATTTATTCGAAACCAGGACCTTCTTGCTGTGAGGCAACAGTGCTAACCACCGCATCGCCTCATATATATCTACAGTATATCTATATCTATATCTATATCAATATCTATAGATAGATAGATAGATAGATAGACTGGCACCGTGGCTGTTGAGAGGCTTCTTATAGACAAAGCTATATTTAGGTCAGATATTCGAATCTTTAGCAGGCACAGATTAACAGGTAATTATGATTTCTTAAGGCTATTGCAATTTGGATCTTTGAGAAGGACACTTCTTGTAAGAATATGTATTTCATAGTGGTACTGCCTGCAAAAATTTTTCCTCCTTGTTTGTTTTCATAAGTCAGACAGGATCTAAAACAATAAACAACATTAATTGGTAAAACAAACATACAAATAAGTTGATGGACAAACAGTCCTCACACAGTCTGCATTCAGTTGTTGTTGTTTTTGCTTGAAGTCATCTTTTACCCCCTGCTGAAACACCTTTCCCTGCATAACTGCCTCAGAGTCTCTTGTGGCCCTCCACCCTCGCAGGATCTGTAGCCAAAATGTATAGTACCTGTCAAGTTTACACCAACAGATAGCATCATTGCAGTCCTGACAGTGAGTGACAACTTCCCCTGTATAATATTCAGCCACAGAAACGGGAGTTTCCCAAGCATTTTCTCCAAAGGACTGAATGTTTGTCTGGTACCTGCAGTCAAAATAAAACATAAATACATCTCTTGGAGATACTCAGACTTTTAAATGACCCCTATACATGGAAACATGGTGGAAAACAGCACGTCGCAGAAATTGGGATACCCTCAGAACACCATAGTAACATGATAAACATCATGCCTGCCATCAGACAAAAAAAGCAAATAAAGTGACTCATTGATTCTCATTTTTCATCCTTCTATTCATCCTGCATCAGCAACATATACACTAAAGAAAACAAGTGGGCCAAAAAGCACTGGGTGGGTTTCTGCTTCAGTTTCAACTTTGGCTTTGCTGGCAAAAAAAATGCTGGGGGAAAATGTGAGCTGATGATGGTCACGCCCAACCAGCGTCAGGTGAGTCATTTTATGTGGCAGTTCAGGTTGCAGTCAGTCCAAACCACCCGCGTCTTCTTGTGGCCATCATAGGTCAAATGTTGGTTGGAGAGAGAAGGGAAAAATCGAGGTAAACTTAATTCATCCTGGTCTGTGACAGGTGTGTTTTTATTTGAGTTTGATGTTTTTTTGCTTGTTTTTTTATTTACCTAAATCTCTCTATGCTAGACAGTCCCCTGCCCAAGGATGACTGCATCTGTCACTTTGAGGCTTTCAAGGCATCATTAGACAACCTGTTGAAATACTATTTAAGACAAAGTGGATTATATCAAAATCATGTTCCTTTACTACTCTCAAATTGGTGTAGAGATAGCACCATACAAAATCAGTTTTGACTCTTTAGTTCTATTAAGGTTTTCTAGCAATTTAAAGTGTTAATGGACAAGTTTTCTTGTGCTACAGTCACAAAGACTGGATTGCTTTCTATTTCAAAATGCCCTCATTTTTTAGGTTAATAAGTACGCAAATTTTGCTTCATGCAAATGTTACTTAGTGATCTAGTAACAGTAATGCCAACTGGATGCTGCTTTTGAATCCTTTCAAGTCCCAGAGCGCACTCATTTGAGTGGATGCCTGTCTGAGGTTCACTCTTTTCTTACTTTTGTTTACTATCAGCCTCCCTGCTACCCATTTTTACCTTCAGTTACAGGATTTTTTTATCTTTTACCAAGGAGTTTCCAGAAGTTTTAGTACAAAGTGACAGACAGAATTGCATAATAAGAGTTATAACTAGTCTAAATGTTGAAGATATCATTAGACTACAGCCACTATGATGTGCAATCAGGATTTACTTCATTGAAACAATGGGATTTCATAAAGTCCTGCTTCAGTTCATTGAGGTTTGTGGGTTTTTGCTTATGCACAGCTCTCTTGAGGTCCCTCCACAGGATTTCAGTCAGGTTGAAGTCTGGACTTTGACTGGGCCATTGCAACACCTTGATTCTTTTCTTTTTCAGTCATTCTGTTGTAGATTTGCTCCTGTGCTTGGAATCATTGTCCTATTGCATGACCCAGTTTCAGCCACGTTTTAACTGTTGGACAGATGGGCTCACATTTGACTCTAGAATACTTTGGCATACAGAGGAGGTCATGGTCAACCCAATGACTTCAAGGTGCCCAGGTCCTGTGGCTACAAGCCCAAAATCATCACCCCTCTGCCACTGTGCTTGACAGTTGGTATGAGGCATTTGTCCTGATATGCCGTGTTTGGTTTCTGCCAAACGTGCTGCTGTGCATTATGGCCAAACATCTCCACTTTGATCTTGTCTGTTCAAAGGACATTGTTCCAGAAGTCTTGTTTGTTCAGATGCAAGTTTGCAAACCTAAGTGGTGCTACCATGTTCTTTTTAGAGAGATGTTTTAGCACACACCTGAATGCTCCCGACCAGCAAACTGCCAAAACTTATCCTTTTATAGAGGTGGTCACACCTGCTGATAGTCATCTAATCAAGTGCATCTGATTAGCAGCTTCTGGCTGCTATTTACACTTAATTCCTATGGAAGCAATAAAGGTGTACTTAGTTTTTTACAGGACTGCACAAATTCTGCGAAAACTTTCTTTTTTATGACTGTAAAAGCAAAAAAAAAAAAAAGCCTATTTCATGTTTAAATCTATATCTACTCTTATGAAAATTCATATGTTATAAAAATTCTCATGTTTACAAGGCAAAGCTGTGGCTCCAATACTGTAAAGGTATGTACACAGTAGTGTTTTCAGCTAAAAGCTAACATGCTCACATGGTGTGGCATGAGGAAACTTCATTGTCTGGGAATGATGAATATCTGAATGTTATATAAATCAAACCAGGAATGTTAATATTACTTCAAGTGCATTTGATTAGCAGTAATCCACTGGTAGTGTTGAAGAAAAAGTCCAGAGATTGAAAAAGTTTGTCAGCATCATCCACTGGGGACCATCAATGTTTTGGCCATCTATTGAGTAGCTGGAACCAAAGTGATGACCTGCCTTAACAACAGACCAACATCCCTAGAGCTACACCGCTAGTGCTGCTAAAACACTGATTGCAACAAATAGTGATTGTCCTCTGTCCAATTAGCTTCCAGCAGTATAAAAAAACCCTCAGTTTCCCACACCTATTAGAATAGGAAATATGCAATGTCTCGCAGTAAGTCGTGGATTTAATTAGGCAAGAATTTCCATGCAGATGAACAAGTGCTTTTGCTTGAAACCAGGTGACGACCGTCATTTAAGAAGCGGGAAAAATGTTGAAAGGGGGTTATTTCCAGCCACGTGTTTTTGTTTTAGGAGAAATTTATAAAACTCTTTGTTTTAAAATCCAGGGGTTGACCTATGCTATGCCTCTTCTTTCTCACCCTCTCCAATCTTGTTTAAGCCTTTAATCAAACGGACATCTGGATTGCATTGAGCGTTGCAGAGAGAGAGAGGCCTGATTGCTGTTAAGCAGACCACGCGATGATGTCACTTTTCATTAATAATGATGCTGCCCATAGCAGTCACATTTATCTTCCTGTCTAACAATGCAGAGACTGCAGGCTGAGGACACAACAGTGACTGTGGACACTCGACTGAACAGCTGAGAAAACAAGCAAAGACTGTGTGATGACTCTTTGGTTCAGTTCATACAAAAAACACAACAATGTAATCATGACAGAGCTGCTTTAAAAAAAAGACAATACCTAGACTGTTATTAAAGTCACATGAGAAGTTATACTGCACGTTAATTTAGTCACATGGCATGTAGCTAACAAGAGTATCAGCAGGTCACTTTCTTAAAGTTTCTATTTACAAGGCTGAAATGCCAGCGCTTTGAAGTGACAACAAGCAATGAATCCAGAGCTGTTTTTTGTCTGCATTTTCACGTTATGGAAAATCTCAAACACATTCAAATTGGTAAAGTATTTCAGCATTAATGAAAGATGTTACACACATGGGAAAAAATGTTATGTCTTTTTTTTTTTTTCACTAAAAATGAACGGCCCAACAAAGTTCATTCCTGACACACAATTACTCGGTGAACTCTACAAGCCTTTCTTCTTCACTCAAATTTCATTTAGTTTTGACAGTCAGGGGTGGGCTCAGTTTTAGACCATTGTGTCCGTAAATTTAATCTGTTACTGTTAAGTCTACACCCTTTTCCAAAACCCTGTTATGACTGGCTGATATGCTGTGCAACAGCGTCAATACAGATTAAAAACAAAATTAAAAAGAGGACAGCAGGAACAGACCTTTTTCTCTTTTAGAAAGTTATTATAGTTAGTTTTCAATTCAGTGAACATCATATTTGCCTTTTGCTGTAGGCAATGACTATCACCAAATTTTTCTCCCTTTTGTTGTCACTTTCAAATGGATTTTGTTTAATTTCTATGTATATTTTGTTAATGTCCGTTGTTCTTTTCTGAAATAAATGAGTAAGTCATTTTGGTTATTTAACGTCCTTCTGATTACCACTTGTAGTGGCTGAGCAAACCCTGGCTCTTCACATTCAAAACATCCCATGTTCCATCCAGTAGTGTTGTTGCTGAGATAAAGCAGCATTTATTTTTAATAATAAATACATACAGTTCCCAAGAATTGGTAAACGATAAATAGACCGGTACTTAGATAGTGCTTTTCTACTGTATTTGAGCTCTGTAAGTGCTTTCTTTCTATAAGTCTCTTTCACATACACATTATACGATCACTTTTTTCTACGTCTGAATGTTTTTAACCTAACATTCATACATGAATGCTTCAAGGGCATCTCAGGTTCAGTGTCTTGCCTAAGGTTGCTTGAACACGCAGACCATAAGACAGGTACGTAGATCATACCACCAACCTTGTGACTGGTAGACAACCAGCTTGACCTCCTAAGCCACAGCAGCCCCAAACTAAAACTGAAAATAGGGCAGTGAGCAGTGTCTAGAGGCCCAATGATGTGAGGTCAAAGACTGCCTTCCTGCTTCAGCTACACCCTTCAGGTAACATCACCTGCCTTTATCTCCTATGTACACCCATTCCAGCCACTACATGTGGCAGACTCAAACAAAGCAATATTAGACACTTCAGAGGAACAGCATAAAATGGAGGACAAAGTAACTGGGGGCAGTTGTGGCTTAGGAGGCAATGCAAGTTGTTCACTAATCAAAAGGTTGGTGGCTCAGTCTCCAGTTCCTCCAGTCTGCATGTTGAAGTGTCCTTGGATACTGAAATATTGATCTGAACCTGGACTTGCCCCTGATGCATCCATCGGAGTGTTTGTATGAATATTAGACAGTGTGTTTAGGCATAAATTAAAAGTGCTGTATGAATGTGTGTGTCTTAGAGTAGAAAAGTGCTATATAAATATCATTCTATAATCACCTTCAACTCCTACACATTTGATAAAATACAAATTAACCCACAGTGATGAGTGTCACTTCAGTTTTTTTCTTACTCATGAACATGAAAGTGCACACGAGATATATTTTGCAAGTAGGAAATTATAACTGCAATAATCCAATCATCTTATAACATGTTGAATTATTTGTGCTATTTTTGCAGCCCTCGTTATCACTACAGTCTGACTGGAAGTGATTAAGAAGCAATGCATATCATACACACTGTTTTCCTTTCAAAATGAACAGCTCATAGGTCTTCCAATGATGAATAGTTACTTCAGGGTTACACCACAGATCCCCTGGTGAACCTTATCTCACTAACGACTCACTGAAAAGTAAAAAGGTTACATGAACTTTTCACGTACTAGAAAAATGCTATCCAATTTGCCTAAAAATGTTTTTGCTCTTCCAAACTGAAAATTCCTCTATAGTTTAAAGAGAATTGTCATATCATTGTTTACCTTTCAAGACATTTTAGACATTTTTTATTATATTTGAATTATTAGCATACAAAAAGTACTACATTTTTTTCCACATTGACAAAGTGTTTACAACTAGTCAGACGAGTACAGCACATGTTTAAATACAACCACATGTTGTACTGTATTTCAGTTCGTCTGGATAACTGTAGAGGGTAATTGGAAACAGCAGGGGACCTCATGTTAGGTGCTTTCAATTTTACACCAGCCAGTGGTTTCTGACACTGAAAAGTTTTCATGTACACTTACTTTGAATATTTCACAGGTTTTGCCCTTAAACCAACTCAATAGGGTGATAGTGTAAAGTGCTATTTCTGCAGTTAACATGAGAAGCTTTTGCCACATTTTTGTTGAATTAACAAGCATAAGGTGCATAAAATGGTCGTCTTAAGTGATGAGGCATTTAAGATCTTTAAAACAGAGAAAAGAAAGATAATATGTTATACATGAATATTTATTTTAAGTGAAAGAGGAGAAAAGGTCTATATTTGGACATCTCTTCAGACATTTCTCTGCCATCTGCTTTTGATAGTCATTAAGTTCTGTTTTCACTCTAAATTATGTCTTGCTGTTTTGGTCCGTCTGTTATGAGATTTAAAAGTTATGTAAATTTAAACTAAAAAGGATTGTTTTATTCAAAAAATGTGGCACTGCAGCTGTGATGTTCCTTTGTGTTTCTGACATAAAACACTTGGGGAGATAAAAGCCTTTTTTTTTTTCATTTTACATTTTCATTGCAGAACCTCTGTTTTATGTCATTTCTGTCAAAGCCAAAATAAAAGTTAGAGTCTCTAATGAATTTTTAAACTCCTTTGTTAATGAACAATGAAGTTTCAGCGCTCCAAAGATTCATCAGCGCATGGATTATGTCCAGACTGACTCGGGTGCAAACAAAAATGCCCTGCTTCAAAGTTTAAGTGAACATTAATTAGGATATCATTTTTGAAAGTGTTTTGCTGATTATGTTTCTTATCCAAATGAGGAGTGGGACCTTTCAAAAGAGGAAGCCATTTATCTGTGCAGGGACAGCTGAGCTGGTCTGGAGAGCCTCACTGTGCTGCTCTTATCATGAAAAACTTGCTGTGATTCAGTGTGTAATGGCACTCATTTGATCTCGATGGGGTGGTGGACTGTCTACTGTCAACTACTGACCCTATGAGTTTTATACATCCAGAATGTTTCACAACTCCACCAGTGTGATAAATCTGACAATAAGTATTTTGCAAGATCCACGCCTGAAAATGGCAGGCAGATCGAGAAGCTCCAAAAGTCACGTGTCTTGCTGTGGAGAAGCTGTCAACAATAGCGTGAAAGGCTTTCACTCCTTGAATAGCAAAGAATATTTCCATGAAATATTCTCCAGATTCAGAATAATAACCCACATGCCTATTCTGTCCCAGAGCAACAGCATGCTGTGATCATACGCAGGCTTTCTGTCAGTGCAGAAAACATTACTGAACTGTGCTTCTAAAAGAAGATGAAAGACCGCATCTGGACTGGCAAGGTGGCCTCTAGCAGGTCTGGTGCACCGTTGCGTGCTATCTGCACCGTATTCTAAAACCTCAAGGTGAAGGGGATGAACAAAAACACATGTGACCTGGGAGTGATTTCACACTGGAAAGCCAGGTCAGGTCAGTCTCCGTATTCCTTTGTTTCCGGCTGCTTCTTTGAGTCCAGCGGCCAGAAACCTGCTAACTCCATCATAAACACAACATGAATCTTTCAGCCTATTCCGGTATGAGGACCAGAATATATCACTGGCTAATACTCAGATTTATAATGTTAAAAGAAATTACTATTGCCCTCGATGTCCTTCCTTGTGTTCCACCTTGTTTCTCAATGTAGTCTGTAGTCTGCTTTTTCTTTCAGTTACCTTTTGGCCTGTGAGTTTTGCTTTTGGTAACATGCAATAGCAACATGTAGTATAAAGGACCACTGTATTGCTTGACTGATGACCCTGATGAAGGTCACAAGTTGAAAAGTGTCAGTTAAAGCAATAAAGTTGTTCTTTATACCACAAGTGTTGCTGGAGGTTTAACTTCCTCAGATCTTCTCTGTCCTCTTCTCTGTGCACTTTGGAAGAAAGTGAATTTGTGCCTGAAATCTCAACTCAGCCAGAGCAGAGACCGTTCACCTTCCAAGTAAAGGTTACGCCTTTGGAAACGTGTTGGCTGCAGTGGTAAGGCACAACTTTTACTTTGAAGGTGAATGTTCTCCTTTTTCAGTTTGCACTGTTTACTGTTTTTTTCTAAGGCTGCGTAATGTTATTAGCTACATGACCAGCTGTGGTCTGCCTGCTCTTCTCTCAGTTTAGAAAGTTCAGATTTGAACTGCGATCAGAAGATGGACGAAGTTTCCGAAAGAACAAAACAGCAAAATTTCTGCTTTCAGTCCAAAGTGTGTGAGACATACAGTATACTACAGTATGTTTATGTTCCTTTTCATATCTGTTTTTAAACCTGCGTTGTGACAGGGCTTGAATTAAACATCTTGCTCGACATGCAGGTCTGCACAAGAGAATTGGGAGGTGTGCATGTAGGATTTTTTGTGAGCTTTTTCCCATCCTTCTCTGTATAAATTCCACTGAGACATTTACGTCTATCACGGGGAAGCACAATTCCAACATAACAGATGTAATTATAAGTGCAGTTGGCGAGCACAGTCCTCCTCCAAGGCCAATGTCACAATTTTTAAGGACCAGGATCTGCATCAAAATATAAATGGATTTTCCTTTGCTCATGCTTCACCCCTCCAGCAAGTTTCATGAAATTCTGCCTGGTATGTTTGGGATAATCGTGCTGACAGACAAAGAAATTAACAACTTGCCACACACACACACATGCCACACACACAGCCTTCAGCACAGCTCCAATCAGCCAAAATGAGTAAAAACACCTGTCTGGGAGGACCATGTTGTATAGAAGTTTGAGATTGTTTATTATAAAATATGTTTCCTTACAACTTACACAATATATGTCACAAATTATTTTTTCTACAAATCAAACAAATCTCTAATGCATGTTTCTGCAGGATGAGAGCTCTTTTTATTTGCTCGTTATAACTAAATGACATTAGTCAGTATCAAAGTCTGCGAGTCTTCTCAACCTACAAATGTTTATAATTTTAATTTGATAAATTACGTAGGCACCAACGAGAAACCATAATGTGTTTAGGAAAAGAGTGATTTGAGACTGGCTCTCTGCCTGCATATCTCTATTGCTGTCCTCTAGCATGTCTGATATTACTTGCCTTCATCCACTGTATGTAATTGTGTTATCTCTGTCAAGCCCTTCCCTTCCAAGCTCATTGGCAGAAGCAAGCTAGTAACTGTTTGATGAAAGGCATCCAATTAAGAGGAAACATGTAGGTCCTGATGTCAACATTTTTGTCCTGACGACGCTGGTGGTCATGGAGGCCCACTTTATCAGTCTCTAGTAGTGTGAGAAGTCTGCATAACCCTTTGAGACATGGTCATGGCTCAGTATTAATTCCTTTAGTCATTAATAGCATTTCACAAAGTCTTTCGTATATTGTTTTAATAGGGGAGCAGAGCTGACGTAAGGAAGGAGCAGTGTTCTGTCTGCTCAAAAGGGAGGGGAGACCAAAAGGTTTCCATTGTCTCAAATTAAGTTGGCAGTGAAAGTGGTTTACTTGGATTCTCCCTGCATGGTGTAATTTGTGAGTATTATATTGATAACCTGCATTCGGCTTCAGTTGTTTGTCTCTTCTCTGCTGTAATAAGAAATGATGGCATACGTAACCGAAGCCAAACGGAATAAGATTTCAGCCAGACGGTTAAGTGAATCACCAAGTGTGTTGCATGTGAATTGTACATTTGCGTGACTTGTTGTTTATTGCCCACATTCAACTTCGTGACTCTCTTCCATATTTGTGCCAAGTCTGAGGCCACGTTCCTAAATCTCTCCAGTTTGTTGGTAGAGAAAGTGGCTCATTTTCCTCCCCTGGATTATTCTGGTACATTTCACATCCACTATATTTACTGGGACATGTATATTATACTATAAATATCCTGTGTGTGGCCTGTGTGTGGCATAAAGGACAAAGAATCTTATCTTGAAGTTGATTCTTATTCTTACTATAAGAACTTAATTTTGGTTAACATTTTAAATGAGAAATTCTCAGTCATGTTTAACTTAAAATGGATTCAATTAATCTTTAAGAGCACAATAGAAACACATAAACACATAAAACAGTTTTTTCTGCAGGTTTGTGTTTGCAATGCTTTTCAAACTTTGCACACACAGACTGTGCTGTGAATCCTCAGTTTTGGTCTCCTTGTTTCTCTCTGTTAAGGCCAGGACTGACCAAATGACAGAATATTCAATAGCAATCCTGGATTCATTCAAAACTTTACATTATTTGTTCTCATGGCTTCACTCAGACATTCATTCAGAAAGTACTGGCAGAATTAGAGGCCACATTTCTATATGTAGTTATGGGATGGTTTTTTTTTTTTTCTCAGAACAATGAAAAAAGTCAGAATTCTGAGAAAAAAATCAAAATCCTGACCTTAATCTCAGAACTCTGAAAAAAAGTCATGACCCAAAAATATTTTTTCAGTGGCCCTAATCCTCTTCTCTACACCCCTCCTAAGGGACGACAAGGTAGGACTAGTTGCACTTCTGCTTCTGCTGTGACAGGGTGAGCGCATCTTTCCTGACTCTATATGCTGTATACCTGGTTTTGGCTTGTTAATCTTTATGAAACATGTCATGCAATTTTCACCAGCAGGTGTAAAGCATCTTACTCCATTTTGCTGACTGTACATGACCACGGCAGGAAATTAAGTTCAGTTCATTCATTTTCTTCTGCTGATCCAATTCAGGGTCACAGGGGGATATGGGCAATTTAAAATCACCAATAACCTAACCACATGTCTACTAACTTCATGTCTTTGGACTGCGGGAGGAAGCCGGAGTACCCAGAGAGAACATGCAAACTCCACACAGAAAGGCCTCGGCCAGATGGTGGATTCAAACCCAGGACCTTCTTACTGTGATTCAACAGTGCTAACCACCGCACCACCGTGCTTCCCATCAATTAAATTAAATTAAATTAAATTAAGTTCAATTAAATTCAATTCTATTCATATAGATAGCTCAAATTCACAACAACAGTTGTCTCAACGCACTTTATATTGCAGGGCAAAGACCCTACAAAGAAAGATGTGAGACATAAGTTAGAAGATAGACCTAAAGCTTATTAAGTATGTGACTGCTGAGTGAGTGCCAAAATGTGGGACTTATTTAATACTGACTCAAACCAAGCTGTTTTGATCCACTCTGATGTGTTTATTACACAGAAAAAAAGGTCTTGTGTGATCTGCATTCTAAAGATTCCAGTTTTCAAAAACAAAATGGCAGAGGATTTCTCCAGGGTCTCTGTGCTAATTTTATGCTTCACGTGTTTAGCATGCAAAACATATTTAAATGTTTGAAGGGGTCAACTTTGCTAATAGGTTGTTCTAAATGTATGACAGTGCCAATCAAATTTACAGTGAGGACCTGTGATCACCTGCATTGTCTTAAAATCTGATGACCTTTTTATGTTTCCCAAGAGGAGTCTACTGTTTTCTCAGCATTCTCAAGGGATGGGATGGATCCCCAAGCAAAGCTTAATATGTTACCAATCCTGCATGTTGATTTCTTTTTTTCTGTATTCTTCTGTGTGCAGTGATGAACCACATCTGCAAGCTATTGCATGCAGTAAATAGACAACAATGGACTTGATGCATGTGGTTCTGTTGCCTCAAGTCAAAATGAATTTTAACCATTCATCAAAGTCTCCTGTAGTTTGTCTGAAGTGTTAATCTGGAAATGATGGCATGTTAACATGTCATGAATAAGATGGCAACAATAAGCATTATTGCCTTCTAAACATCACCATGTGAATAATGTAATCATGAGCACGTTGACATGGTGATTTTGTTCAAAGCAGTACTTTTTAACAGCTGTGTCAGTTATTGTGTTTATTCTTTAACCCTTTAACATTCTAGGGCTCACAGGCTGGGCCTGGACTCTTAAAGAAACAGTGATGTTGGGGGTTAAAGGAATAATACAGGGATTTTGTAGCTCATTTGCATGAAGGACTGATGAGCTCACACCATGGCAAAGCGTCCATTGTTCATTTGTCTGCTTACAGTTCACAAAAGTCACTACTTCATCTAGAGTATTGAGGCCATTACACACTGAGTGCACTGTGAAAATGCGAAATGAAATTCTCAATTTTTTAGAATCGAACTTGTCATGTAACATATATACACATCGAGCGCATTGCGTTTTTGTGGAAAATTCGTCCTAAAAAGACACACTGTGAAAAAAATGAAGTCGACATCAAGCGATGATGAGCTGGACCTGATGTTTCTAAACAAGAAAAGGAAGAAACTGAGATCCTGGGTTCATCCAAATCGCACGAGAAGGCAGCAGCAGAAAGAATTCCATGGTTTGATCCATGAGTTGAAGCTGTATCACGACCGCTTTCGTACATACTTCAGGATGTCAGTGGGGCAGTTTGAACTCTTGTTGGCTGAGTTGGGCAGTTTGCAGGTCTTGAAAAGAATCAAGGTGTTGCAATGGCCCAGTCAACGTCCAGGCCTCAACCTGATAGAAATACTGTGGTTGGACCTTAGGAGAGCTGTCCATAAACACACGCCCACAAATCTTAATGAACTGAAGCAACGTTGTAAAGAAGAGTGGGCCAAAATTTCCTACAACCATGTGAGAGACTGATAAAGTAATACAGAAAATGATTATTCAAGTTATTGCGGGTAAAGGTGCTTCTACAAACTATTGAATCATGAGATGTGCTTAGTTTTTATAGACTGTTTCAAACTAATGCCACGGTGTAATATGTCATCTACTGTTGTTCATCTCAAGTTGTATTTACCTGGTAAGGACTAGATAATTTGTTATTATATTCTGCTGTAGAATTAACAGAGGGTGTACTCTCTTTTTACCACAACTGGATGCTGGTAATGTGAGAGTTAATCATCAAGCTAAAACTTATCTTTTTCATTTTGAGTTGTTCGTCATAGCCACATTTATCTGGCTGCATCTATAGTACTTTGTCTGAGAAGCATGTAGTTACTGTATCAACCAAAGAACTTGGAGTACTGTGACACCCTAATCAGGTTTGTCAGCCTACCAACTGCACCAAATGTCCGCGGCTAAGGCACTACCGCGTACATCAGCAGACGATTGTTAACAGCGTCAGAGCATTTCAGACGACAGTGTCTCTAAGACTGGGAGGAGGTGTTCAGACAGCGACAATTAGAGTCCCATCTGAAGAGTGATCATCATTTGACTACTTTTATATACTTTCCCACAGCCTGTCCCCATCCCACGGGGGACTGCTGATGCTATCTACTGCCAAATGTGTTTACCTAAAATGTTAAAAGAAAAACATCAAGAAGATTTCATAATGCAGATGACATGAAATTTTAAAAAAAATGGCACTGCGCCATGATGACACCATCATGTGTCATCTGTAAAATATCAAATGATTGAGTTTTCAAAATTAATTGCAGACAACGGATTCTACACAAGTCCGTACTATCTACAAACTGATACAAGTGGAGCTAATCCAAACACTGGCCCACCCTGTGATTGAATTTAATTACAGATGGCCTTCCTGACAACTCATTCACTCAAGCAGCAGTTGCATCACATTTTGACTAAAGTTAAAAATCTGAATTTGCAAACAAGCTCTTTGTTTGGAGCTACTGTACTCCATGTGGCTTTGATGATTTACCTTTTCTTTTTTGAAGTGTTTCAGTGTTGTTCGTCAACTCTGACTGACCAGGATTTTGAGGTAAGGTTGGGTTCAGCCTAGATCAAGAGGTCACATCCTTCAGTATTTGTCAAGTTGATATACTGCTGGCTGCATAATTGAAAGGCACGAGGTTGTCTGGCTGGCTGCACAAGCACTTTACAGAGTGTTGTTTTCTTTGGGCACATGGTGAATCTCCCAACTGCATATTTTTCTTTTTCCTGTATGGATTTCACATTTGCATGGAAAAAAATCTTTCTTGTGTGCTTGGATTTCCATTGTGTGGACAACATAAAGGGCGCTGGGATGGGATGTGGGAAAAGGGAGTGTGCAGTATGCTTAAGTGCATGTTTTGATGTCTATTTGACAGCCTTGGTCAGTGGCTGATGTCGGTACACACACAAAGTTAACGGCCATCCTCTTTCCTACTCTTAAATTCACTAAGGAAAACCAATGAAAAGGCTGCTACTGCAGATATCCCACATTATAAAAGTGTGGAACACTTCCAGTAAATACAATGTTCAATCATTATGCTAAGCCTGGAGTACTTCAAATAACCAAAAAATTAAACATTTGTGGTTGCAATGATATAAAACGACTTGAAAGTTTAAAACTGATCAAGAATCTCTGTAATGTGGACTGTAAATGTGCTTGCCCTTTAATTTGAAAATAAGGGCTGATTTTCCCATTTCAGTGGTTCCTTAAACACTATTTTGAAAGGAAGTATCTCAGTCATATGATTTGCCCTGACAAATTGTGGTCACAGACCAATTGGGCAAACAATCACTGAGCAACTTTTACCAAAGTATTTTTCAAACTGGAAATGGATGTCTGCTAAAAGTGTATCCATTTTTTTTCCTTAGTGTTAATTATTTGTTTAAAGCTCAAATGTTCCCATGACTGTTCTTCAGCTAGGACCAGCAGACACTGAAACAAATGTGGACGCTGGCATTCATTTAAAATTAAATCAATAAGGGTATTTTTTTTTGTAAACATGCACATCTGTCTCCCTTAGTCATCTTTGAGTCTTGGCTCATGAGATCTGCCCAGTTTAACGTTTGCTATGGCTGAGCCTCATGGAAGAAAAGAAAGCTTTGCTGCTTCAGCTGAGCATGAGGAGTACCTAAGCACGTCATCAAGTCTGCTTCATGACCCTAGGTAAAGCCTTTGACCAATGCAGGGTGTTGCCTCCAGATTAAACTTCCTAAAAGACTGGCACACTTACTTTCCCCATTCTTCTCTGGGTTCCCCTCTTTATTGCTTTTTTCCGGCTTCTTTTTGTTGTACAAATGTCCAGAGTATGAGGTGTTTAATAAGTGTCCACATTTCCTCTACAACAGGAAATAATAAATCCCAGCTCATTATTTCAATAAACAAAATGTACTACTATCCCTCAACAACTAATGAGAGAAGTGTGTTTGGCACATGCACAAAACAATGATATGCCAGGTGCTGCCAATCTGTAACGGAGCTGTTCTGGCATAAACCAGGCTAGTCATAATTTTACTTGACACTTAGCAAGAGAGCGTGAGAGCCTTTTTTCTGGGTTATAATAGACTTTGACCCAGACCTGACCGTGTGGTCATCATTCTGAAGTCACTGACTAAATATTGGTGCATGAGGTAAAGGATGTTTTATGCAAACCTCATCAATCGAGTTTTTCCATCATAACTCAGATGTATCGAGCTACCCAGAGTCAACTACACAGGCGTGAATGGAGGTTAAAGTCAACCACGACAACAACAAAGGTATGAGGCTGTTGGCATGGGGCAGAGAAATGCCTTTCACGTCCCTGTGACTGATGTCACCTCAACAGGCTAAATAAAGCCTGTGGAGGTCTTGTTACACATGCAAGTTATCTGAGCGATAAAACTTTATACCACTCAGTGAAATGAGACTACATAAGACCGTTTTAAGCAAGTCATTACAAATAATTGTTAAATTTCAAAAAAGAATTATGCTGATACTTCACCTAGAAATGTTATTATAGCATTCAGTCACAATCTTACCTATCCGGTGTAAATCACGAATGTTTGACAGTTTAAAAAATTTGTCTCCTTCATTTTTTTAGTGTTTGGCCCTCTTCATAGGGAGGTCAGTGCAGACGATAAAATGTCATTCTCAAGGAGTCAAGAGCAGGGTGGATATTTGCCAAAACCTGGGTTTGGACCTAGCTCCTCCAGTTAAAGGACAGTTGTCTCCTAGCTCCTTCTGTTAGCCTTTCTAACCACAACACTCCACATGGGATGGAAAGACAAATCCTGACCCATGTGCAAAAGGCAATAGAAAATATGACATGGGAACGTCTCAATTGTCAGGTTCTCCAACACTGAACTGGGGATCCCCCCAGTTCAAACCTGGGAGCCTTTACTTAGTTGTGGGAACTGTCTCTTATCCTGTTTTTCCTTCCGGTGCTCCGGGTGCCCACGGCCAGGAATCCCCACACTTCTTGAAAGTGGAAAATGACCGTTTGTCTGGACAATGATTGACAGTCTCTCAGGGTACTCCAAAGCAGTGGGGGCAAAGGAGTTTCCATCAGAGTAAGTGGACATGGAAAGCTCTGTTACAAATCTGAACAAAATGTGGAGATGTGGTCATGTTAGCTCACTTTTGAGGTGCTGACTCCTTCAAAACATCTCAACTGTAGGAAAAACTGAATTCATGGGTGTCATAACTTATTTATTAAGTCATTAGTGATATTATATCAGTATATCAGTGTTATTATGCAACTAGGATGCTGTATTTAACATCATCCTGCCCATGATCTCTGAAAAGTCCAGTTTAAGTACAGTATACAAGTAATTTCCTTTCATGTCTGTAGCATAACTGATGCCATTTGTTATTAGTTGTTTTTATTTCAGTTTTTTATTTGAAATTACATTAAAGATATTTAATATGTCAACTGGAGTTATACACACAACATGGCTGCAGTAGTTAAAATTAGTAACTAAATTCATGGCTTTACTCACCTGCCCAGCAGCTGCATGAACTGGATATGTTTTTGGATTGTCTATTTTGAAAAGGGAGCAGCCCCTCATGGTTTTTAAACAAAAAGGGATTTTTAGACAGTGTTAGATGATCTAACACACTCTTTTGCCCAAACTGAGGCTTTTATTTTTAGCTTCTGAGTTAGTAGTCTCGTTAGGAAATATAGACATCTTACTTAATGGTGTGTTCTTTGTTTCCTTGTCACCTACCTCACTAATGTGTTTAAAATTTTTAATTTCTTAAATCTTCTCAGCATCTATTTGCATTGGACTCCAGTGTGGCAGCTGCATTTGTCTGTAGACATTGATCAAATATAAGCAAATCTTTCATCATATCAAGGATTATTTCAATGGTCAGGCCATAAGGGTGGGTACAAAAATCCCACCTCTTAAATCCAGTTCTCCTGTTGCTTTCTCTCCCCTTGGACCAATACAAATCCCCCACCCAGAAGCCCAACCACCACCACCACAGCCCTAAAATGTGTGATGCAGGAGCACAAAAAAAAAGGAACAAGAGCTGCCTGACCAGTGGGGCTCTTTCTTTTGTTTAATCGAGTCTGGCATTCTTTCTCGCAGCCTGGACCTGCTCTGTACTACAAGGGTGCAGCTCCAGTGGCTTAGGCCACTGGTGGCACCTGTCTCCTCTTCAGCGCCAGGCCGGGGAGACTGCTCTACTAGTCTTGATCCCTGCGCTAATTATTTTCAAAGCAGCTGGGATTTATATCACTCTCATACAGGCGCCAGTGGTGCTACAGCTCCCCTAGGAAGCAGCTTTTCAGGCTTTTCTCTCTTGCTTGGTGGGCAGAGATTGCTGCCATGGACATAAGCTCTGCTCTGGCACCATCAGAGAGATCTGGCCAGCTGAGTGGATTTTGATGTTTTTCCAAATTCAAGTGGCTACTTTTTCAGTAACAGAAATAATTTCTCATGCAGCACAGCGTCACAGTAGTTAGCACTGTCACCTCAGCCTGGGGCCTATCTGTGTGGAGTTTGTATGAGCTCCCTGTGCCTGCACTGGTTTTCTCTGGGTAGTCCTGTTCATTCCCACAGTCCCAGCTCATGAAAATTTGGTTAACTGGTCACTCAAAATCAGTCATGTGAATGTGAACATGAATGTTGTCTGTCTCTCTATGTTAGCCCTGTGGTGAACTGGCAACCTCTCCAGGATATATCCCAGTTCAGCCTCTCCTCAACTCTTTTGGATAAGCAGTTAAAAAAATCCATGGATGGATGGATGGATGGATGAATTCATGGATGTTAAAGTATAAAACAAAGCAATATGAGATTAATGTTTCAAAATTGTTTTTTACCCTAATTATTAGAGGTGTACCCAGTGATTTTATAACATCTGTATCCACAAAATTGTTTGAGAGGAAAAAGGGGGGTTTAAAAGCAGGAAAAAGAACATGATTCCAGCAAATGGATTTGCAACATGCCCTTTAATTATTATCTTTGTAAGCCAATATAAAATCAAAGCCTTTTCCATTATTTGGAACTTGCCCAGACTCTTCCCAAACTGTTGCCACATCCAGGATGTAGTGCCTGCCCATTTTTAAATAGGTGAAATATTTTGGTTCAGCAGACCATAAAACACAAAGGAACTTGAACTGCAACCTTTCCACATACAGTAGCCTTTTCTCTCCTGTCTTTGTTTTGTGCAGAAGTCAGTCTGGATCATTAATTTTATGGGCTCCTCGGGGCTGTGTGCCTTCTTTGATGTTTTCTGATACACCATACTTAACATTCCACATGTATTTCTCGCCACTCTGCAGCCTGACGTGACTGGCGAATAAGTTATATCCCAAGTACCACGTGCTTAACTAAATGCCGAGCGAAATAAGGAAAAGGCATGCATTCTTGGCTCCTTGCCAGCACACCATGTAGATCAAGTCTCCATTTGGTGATGTTTCTTGATGCATGAAGCCAACTTAGTGGGGTCAGAGTACTCTTGCCTTGGGCAGCTCACATACAGCAACACCTACAGAATATAATGGACCAAATGACAAAGGTTTAGTTATATGGTGCAAGGAAACTCCTTCTTGTTCTTTGACAAATGTATAATACTTATGTTTGATTTAATTTAAACTGTACAGCGAGCACTTTTCTTAAAATCCCCCAAATCAGGCAGGCAATGCATAGAATAAAACATTTAAATGAATTAATGAAGTCAAAAAATTAAAAATTTCCCAAGCAGAAGATAAAATAATTGTTGAAACAGCCAGAGATGGTTATCATAGTAAGCTTAAGGAATAATGGAAATATATCTTTCTTAAGCTCACTGTGTTTGTCATTTAAAATTATAGCTATTGTTTTAACTCACTTTTGCTGGTTCATGAAGACATGTCTGTTTCTAACTGACCGACTGGCAGGGGTGCTGTTGCTCCTTATTGGCGACAGGTAAAAAGCCTTGAAGTTATTCACTCTGAATCCCAAAGGGATCCTAGAAAAACAAACCACCATGTTTGACCTTTGCAGAGACTCTTGTAGCAACAGGCTCCTCTTACAACACATATCAGCTTCCATTGAATTACAAACAAAGGCTCAGTAATAGTAACCAAATAGACAAACTGAGCAGAAGTCTGGCATGGGCTGGGGAACATGAACATGAGATGGATCCAAACTATATATTATAATTATAACCAAGCCCATGCAAAGTATTTGTGGTCTTTTAGTATCACTAATTTCATCTTTTTCATTGAAAGCTACCTTTTTTTGAGGGTAAACTCTGATCAATAAAAACTCACATTTGACACCAAAAGTCACAATTTTCCACAGTGACTCAGGAGAGGATGGTACTGCCAGGGGAGTAGCCCATTACAACTGATTTTATAAATATTTAGGCTTAGCCATATTAAGCTGATTTTGGTACTTTACTCTGCTGGTCTGCTGTGAACACTTGAGTATAAATCAGCTTAATTTGTTCTGTGCCACTCTGCGCGAGTTTTACATTCTCCTGAGATAATATAAATGCAGATTTTGCAGTTATGTCATAACACATTTCTTTTTATTTCAGAAGAAATTCCTTGATGTTATGAGCCTTAATGACTGACGACATTTTCTTAGAATTTGATCTGGTGTTTTTCGAGCCTCTGAATAGAAAGAAAGGCTTCCTTCATCAAATGGGAAAGTCAGAGCAGATCTGTGATCATAGATTTGGGAAGCAAAGACCCTAGAAATCCTGGCAGTTGAGCATTCTGGGTGGGTAAGTATCCAATACCAGGTTATTGTGGTGAGACAGCGGAGATGTTGTGGTCCAGGGCTAGGCCAGGCTCTCTGGGTGAAGAGTAGTGATCCTTGCGGTTGACTGAAAGAACAATTACTGGAAGATTAAAAAGGCCTTCAAGAGAAAACATGATCAGCATTATAAAGAGCTGAAATAGAGATGTTTGTTTTTCCACTGAATGCTCTGCCCCATTTTAGATTTTAGACATTTTTGTGGAGCTCAATCAAAAATGGGGATGCAGACGAGAAGACTGTGGCTCATCTTTAACCCCTGGTCTCAAGGTGCTTGCTTTGACCACACTGCAAACTTATAAAGTTAACCCAAAAGGGTGTGTTTCATACCAAGAATCTGGCATCAAGTACTGTAGATATTAAAATAAATTTCCCAAGGTGAGTTAAAACTTTGGCCTGCTTGTGGCGCTGCAGGTAAATGCCAGATTAATCTTAATTACCAAAATAATTGGATGTTTTTGTGTATAAAGTATGGAAATTAACCAAATATTTGTTGAGATGTTGCAGTCTGGATCAAAAGGGCGGACCAGCAAGCAGGTAGGGAGCCCAGCATCACTTTGCAATCAAATATTGCATGTTTGTCTTCCTACAAAAAAAGCAGCCAAAATATTTACAGTGATACCCATCAAAAGCCCCTCCTTTTCTGTGCATCAGCGCTGTGATTTGATCTGTGGAGAGCCTATTACCCTCACTGCTCTCTCCCTCACTGAACCTACTATCTTGGGCAAAATTCTTAACACAGCCAATGACAAGCTGGTCACACAAGTATTATGTTTTATGTTTTCCCCATTGCTGTCTAATGTTTCACATTGAGGTTGGGACCATCAAGCAAACTACAGCTCACAAAAGAATGGGCCCATTGATTCTCAGAGGAATAATTTTAGTGGAGGGAGTATTTAGCACAGGCCCAGCTAGAGAGAGCTATTAGCTGCTTCTCCAGCGCTGTGATCCATGACTGGAGAGGCTCAGTGTGAGGAGAGAAAGAGGACCCTCGCCTGGCACTGCCTCCGCACTTGTTTCACGATGCAGCCACTTTGCTAAAGTCACATTTCGTGGCTTATCTAAGTCATAAAAACATGGCTTCAGTTACATATTTGTTATCTGATTGCACAAATAAACATTGCTTTAGATTTCCAACATATTTTAAAAGCAATTTTATATCTTGATATGACAGTAAAGGAGAAAAAAAAAGCACTGGTAATGGTCTGTTGCACTTGAATAGCAAATTTGCAGAGATACGAAATAAACACAGTTGTTGTTCAGGAAACCAGCACATTTGTTTCTGCGTATAAACTGACCCTCTGAGATTGGGTCTGAATTCCTTGTTCTCAGGAGAAACCAAAGTGGTCCATCATTACTGCCTCCACACTCCCCCTTTTCCCATTTCAGCACCACACTGAGCTAAGATATCAGCTAACACATTATCCTCTTAGCCCTGGAGACTGATAGCCAGCGAGGGCCTCAAGCCAGAAGCAGCCACACAGGTCAGTGAATAAAACTGGCATCACTGTTACTGCAACAGTAAATTTAACACAGATCAGATATTGCTCACTTGTTGATCTATTGAAAAGTTGCACTGCATGCAGGTTGCACACATCTTTTTCCTTGTTTAATAATTTTTTGTTAAAAAAACATTTGTTAGCCATATGTACTGTAAATGGATCCCTCAAAATAAATTTGATTTTTGCATTCAATAATTAGCGTTTTGGGTCTATGAAGGCAGTAAATATGCTCAATTAGAAGTTAGCAGTGGGGCTTTAAATTCAAAGCAGAAACATACATGCTGCAAAAAGTATTTTTCTAGTATTTACTTGTAGATATGAGCCCCACTCTGCCCCTTGTAAGGTTACACTACCACAACAGAAAGACCATTAGTATCAGCGAGTAACATCAAACCATTATCCCAATATCACTGAATATCAAGTGACATTATCCTGTCTGCGTTGCCCACCATGACTGGCTTTTTCAAGACCATTTGATTGTATTTCTTGGCTCAGGCATCTCTGAGTCAACAAAGGAAGCCAAACCCACCAGGTTTTTATGATTAAGTGGACAAAGTCAGGAGGGTTTTATTCCAGAAAGCTTGCCAAGTCATTTTATATCACTAAAACAAGCCAAAAACTGAACATATGAAATTACATTAATAGCTGTCAATGTAGGAGAAACAAAAGCCCATAAGAGTTGAGGGATGTTTAACAGCAAATCCAGCATTTCTCAGGCACCATGTTTTTATCATAGCTCAGAGGCATTTTATGTAATAGCTCAAGCCCTTAAACTGAGATGTCATGCAGCTAAAAAACATTACAGCAGCCCCACATGCTGGCAGTAGCCCAAGATGCACCTGCATTGTCAATTACTCATCGAGTACACTTCTCCCTGCTAGTCTAGACACCTGCTGCACATTAATCTGTAATGGTCTCCGCTGCCGGATATTTCCAGTTAACAAGACAGCATTTGATTGCCACACCTTTCCCATCTGCCCCTCAGGACCAAACTACTCTGTAAAGGGTCGCATATTCAGCTTAACATATAACCAACTTATACTTGTCACAGAGTGTGTGGTTTGGGGCTCTGAGGGGAAAGCCAGGAAGGTGGCAGATCCGCTTCACATGAATTTGCCTTTTTGGCAGCAGCATCGTCAGCTTGGATGAAACTGAACACCTCCATCCAGCTTCACTGGAAGGTTACAGTGTTTCTGGAAGCAGTCCATGGGTCTGGTCCTCGCCAGCCACCTTCTTCACCATCCACGCAGTGATGTCATTATTCCCTGTAGTCACAAACGAGAGCTGGCTACAAATGAAAAGCAATCACAATTTGAACTGCATGCTCACATTTTAATGACCTCTAATTTTCAAACACCACTAACCTCAGCAGGCATTCAGCTTTTGCACATATAATTCATATTAGCAGTTCTAAGCAAGTTAAGTTTAGTCTTAAATATAAAGTTAATATGAAGAACGTCTTTTAAACGTAGTGACATGGCAGGCTTTTTCACTAAACCCAATCTGATTTCTTGTTTTAAAGGCATAAAAATTCTGCAGAGAAACAGAGTTCGATTTAAAAAAACAAAAAAAAACAAAAACAAAAAACAACAAACTTAGAACAGCACACTGCTCAAGAACGTAAAGCTCAGCAAGATCTCAACTGAACAGCTGTGCACTCTTACAGGAATCAACACATTACTCTATGCAACTTGTATGAACGTTTTACCCAAATGTCATAGGTCATTTTACAGAAAATACACCTGCTTTATAATTAATTTTATTTTTTGGCCACACCAACAAGTGGAGAGCCTGAAGTTTGCAGCATCAGCGAAAAGTTTAATAGGTTTTTAGAAAATGTCTGACTCCTGACAGTAAATTATTTCGTTAAATGAACATTTCACTTCTCTGAATCACAGTTGTAATGTCTGAGAGAATGCACTAATACACACACATACACACGTACATTGAACTAACGGAGCAGAATACTAATTGATCTGACTATATTAAAGCTCCAAGTCTCAGCTTTCATTTGAGAAGGTTTGTGCCACTATTGAAAGAATTTTGTGGGAAATATAGCCTTGGACATAGCCTTGGCTCATGCACAACAGAGCTCATGTGTCTCAGAGCTGACTGAGACATGAAAGTTGCCCTTTAGATTGAGGTGGAGTCAGTAGGAAAAGTTTAAAGAGGTCATCGTGCAAGTGTAGAAGACAGCAGCTAATTAAACCATTGCATTCGATTTCCACCACAGGGCTAAAAAATGGTGAGCAGCATGGTTGACTGAGGAGTGCAAAACTTGTGAATGACCAACATATTGCTTGCATTCTGAAGAAAAACCTTCATCACTGTGCAGAGTGCTCTTCATGATGTAGGTGTCTGTGTCTTCTTGTCACTTCCAAGAACAACACTTCATGCATTCAAAAAAGTTATTCCTTGCCCTCATAAACATGAAGGAATAATTTTGAGTAAAATGTAACTGAAATATATAAAGTGAAAGGTTTATTTATTCAAATAATTAATCCTTAAGGAAAATATGCTTGGTATAAACTGAATTTATACCAATCAAGTAAATTTAATTTGACTAGATTCCATTAATTTTAATGTTTTGCATTTTATTTATGTAACAAAATTACATGGAAAATTTAAATCATCATTTTGGGCATAATATTTTTTTGAGTCTGCCAACAACATTAGAGAATTTCTCAAAAGATGCAAACCTCAAAAGCAGAACAAAAAGAAAATGGAACTAAGTTTTATGAGCTGATAAAACTAAAAATCAACCTATTAACATTAAATAAAGAGGAAAAAATAATGAAAAAGAAAATGAGCAGCTCATTATCCAAAGTACCACCTAGTCTGTCAAACATGGTGGTGATCACGCTGCATGTCAATGATTGACCAGGTAGGGACATGAATCATTAGAGCGACTCCTTCATGATTCAAACCGGCCATTTTTGAAACCCGGTAACGAGGGAAATGGCTACACACAATTCAATTTCAATTCAATTCAATTTTATTTATATAGCACCAAATCACAAAAAAAGTCGCCTCAAGGCGCTTTATATTGTAAGGTAAAGACCCTACAACAATACAGAGAAAACCCCAACAATCAGACAACCCCCTATGAGTAAGCACTTGGCGACAGTGGGAAGGAAAAACTCCCTTTTAACAGGAAGAAACCTCCGGCAGAACCAGGCTCAGGGAGG
>VUQS01072861.1:0-10305 GCA_015108495.1 Heterochromis multidens
GCGTTGTCCTGCTCTAACTGCTTCAGACAATCTATCACCCTCTTCCTGTAACCAGAGGTGGCAAAAGTACAGACACTGTGTACTTAAGTAGAAGTACACAGAATACTTTTCAACTTCTTTACTCAAGTAAAAGTGAAAAAGTAAAATGTGTACTTAAGTAGAAGTACACAATACTTTTCAACTTCTTTACTCAAGTAAAAGTGAAAAAGTAAAATGTACTAAAAGTGAGAAAGTAAAAAGTAGCTTTTTTGAGGAGGTTTCTACCAGCTATTTTTGTGCAAAGCTAACTGAACCTCGTTCTCTATTAATATATCCATCCATCCATCCATCCATCCATCTTCTTCCGCTTATCCGGGGTCGGGTCGCGGGGGCAGCAGCCTAAGCAGAGAAGCCCAGACCTCCCTCTCCCCGGCCACCTCTTCCAGCTTATCCGGGGGAACACCGAGGCGTTCCCAGGCCAGCCGAGAGATGTAATCTCTCCAGCGTGTCCTGGGTCTGCCCCGGGGCCTCCTCCCGGTGGGACATGCCCAGAACACCTCCCCCAGAAGGCGCCCTATTAATATAATAAATTTATAAAATTATTTTAGTACATGGGAATACAAACTTTTTGTCATTCATTCTAATGAATGTACTCAGCTTGAATCAGTTATGTAGAAGATGAGCAGAGAACAAAAAGGAGAATTTTAAAAAATAGCTCTATTTTCTGTTGCCTACATTGTAGAGGGCAACTTTGCCTCCACACCTAAACAAGAAAATTAGTATAGTCAGTGCTTAAAGTGGGATTCAGCAGGTGGGAGAACCCTAAAATAAGTTGTAGTGGCTCAGCATGGGGCAAAGAATCACAACTCACAATAATTTCTATTGTGAGTTTCAGTAGATTTTCTTAGTGTACAGGCTGTGATCAACTGACCTGCTGCTGCTGCTCTGAAGTTTACTGCTCTTTGTGGATTTACACAACTGAATTTAACAAGATGTATGCAGATGTTTCATGAGTTGTCTTGGCTGCTTTCCATCACCTACACTGACAGTTTACTGACAGCATCATCAGCTTAAATTCAAAGTAATCTCTGCTACACTTAATGTAACCTAACTCTGACCATGAACATCCCAACCGCTGTACATCAGTCACACACTGTTTTTTACTTTAAATCCATCACAGTACAAACTAACCTATATCCTGTTTATCCTGCACTAACCTGCAGAGGATTTTCATGCAACCTTTAAATAAAACAAAGTTAGTATACCTCAGTTTGTTTTGCAGGACCTTTCACAATATTAAAAATCATAACTTCACATCATATACAGATTCACTATCTGATTTTAAAAATGAGGACTTGTAAGCTGTAAATTTCCAGTTTATCAAATCCCACTGAGCAGTCCTTACCTTTAAATATAACCTCTCTTCTTCCTCTCCTGTCCTTCTTTCTTATCTTTGTCCATCTCTGAGTGAATTTAGCTCTCATTCTTTTCTCCCCCATTCTGGAAATACAGCAGCTGTACCTTTAGCTAGCAGACAGACTGAGAGACAAACTGTACACAAACAGTTTGTGTGTTTGCTGATATTTGTTGAGCTGATAAAAACGTTGCATTTGAAATGACTTGCCACTTAAAAGATGTTATGTTACCCTTTATGCTCTCTGTAGGGCTAGCTAGATGCTAAAGTACCGCGACCATAACTTACGCACATCTGCACTTGTTCTGGTGTTGTGCCATAAAACACCGGCCCACTTTAACCCCTGATGATGGTGCCATAAATGATGCATAAATTATATGGTTTTGCCTCTTTCATCTCTTTGTATGCGACAACCTTGGTGCTAGATAAACCAATAGGATTGCCTTTCATGTTACTGTTTAGGCTCAAATCAGTTTGATGTTTGAAGGCGCGCAGTGATGTGAAATAATAACTCCCCTCAAATATCTTAAACCAAAAGTAATGAACCTGTTTTAAAAATGTATGGAGTAGAAAGTACAGATTATTTGTGTTAAAATGTAGGGAGTAAAAGTAAAAAGTTGTCAGAAAAACAAATACTCAAGTACAGATACCTCAAAATTCTACTTAAGTACCGTCAAGTATTTGTATGTTTCAGGGGCTCATAAGTGTTTTTGTCACTGAGCAGTGACAATCTGTCTGGTTTAGCAAAACCGTGCACCTACCCTTGTCTGCCAGAAGAATGATGATGATGATGTCCTGTTGTTGGCCGAAACTTTGATCCGCAGTTGTTCTGCTTCCACATCTGCAATGTTGTTGTTTCGGCTTGCTGATTCTGTGGCTGTGATCAGTTCCACTAACGGGATTTGTCTTGGTGTCGCAGCAAAATTCAACCCTTTTGCAAGGATATTTTTCTCAGCTTGAGTGAGTTGTCTGTCAGATAGATTTTTCACCCACTTGTCCACATCCTCAGTGTAAGTGTGGCATCCTTCTCTCTGCTGGCCATTGAGAACACTCTCCATAGTATACCGATGTTTCTGACGCACAACAAATAAATCAAACTTCCTTTTCTACCTGGTCTTAGACTCTTCATGCTGTGCTAGACGAGCTTTCTCAGTGAATTCAATCACCTTTTGATGAGTGTTCTCATCTAGAAGTGTTGTAAGTCTTTGTCAGATCCGCTCTTCTTTTTATTTGAGCACGTCGATGGTAAAATTTGTTTGTCTCACCCATTCGTTTAGCAGCTGGCTCTGTGCCTTCTGGAGGGTTTTTGTACCTCGGAGACCATTAACGGAAGATCTCATTTGAAGACTTTTAGGAGTAATCTTGCTTTATCTGCATCTGAGGCTGAATGTCACATGGTTCCTATAGTCTGCCATCTTACGTGCTGTTTGCTCGTACTCACACACTAGCTTCAGGCATTCCTTGCCAAAGTGAGTTAAAATGTTGTGATGCATGCTCAATAATCCAGGTAAGGAAATCCCAGAAAGTTGATTCTGTTCATCTGGACATAGCATTTTCAGCCGGAGAAACGTTTCATCACTTATCCAAGTGACTTCTTCAGTCTCAGCTGACAAAATCTGGGTAGGACACACCTGCCTATCAAGTTTGGTTGCAATCAGACCAACTTGAATTTTGAGTCGTAAAGTGCCCATTACAGGCTGAAACTGAAGAAGTCACTTGGATAAGTGACAAAATGTTTCTCCCACTGAAAATGCTACGTCCAGATGAACAGAATCAACTTTCTGGGATTTCCTTACCTGGATTATTGAGCATGTATCAAGACATGAGCACATAGAAATTTAATATTCAGTAATGACTTCTCTGTTCTTCTATAGAGAAGTTAAATATGGTTCAGAGGGGCTGTTATATTATTATCCTTAGGAATTAACAGATGGTTCCTGGATTTAAACTCTTTAAAGCTGCATTTGGGAATGAAAGATTTTACAGTTTTAAGTTTTCAATTTTCACTGAGAAGTTCTTGTTTATGTCATATAATTTCTTGATGATTAAAGAATTGTTTTTATGCTCTTATTTTGAAGTTAGATGTCCTGGACATACCTCGTGTGTGTCCATTTCCCATTGGAATATTTAGATTCTGAATTAAATATACAGCCTGTGGAAAAACAGACCTTAAGATTTTTTCCCCCCATATTTCGTCTTTGTCACTTGAGCAACAAGCTGTTCAGTGAGATAACGGCGGCACACTCTTTTAAAAGCAGGTTCCAGTCATGTTCCATAGTAAAAATACATCCAGTCCCACTGGCATCTTGTTGCTGGAAACAATCAGGAGTGCACTGTCTGTGCAGCTGATTTCCTGTAATGATGACTGACATATGCAGGAAGCAACCTGGACATTTCACATAGAGTGATTATCTAAATGTAGAAGGCGATGGAACTCTAATTTCCAATAACCCAGTGTGATGCACTGCTGTCACATGTCAGTTTATGGAGGGAAGTTAATAAGTGGAGAAGACAAAGAAATGCAAATGCTATTTTTAGAATGCATAGACCGTCACTGACTCAACCCTGCATCTTGTTCTGTGAATTACATTTTGATACAAAAAAATCTGCCATAAATACAAAATACATTTATAAATCTGTCCTTGGCCCTGAATTATATGACTCAGTCTGCACCCAGTTCATGAAAGCCTTTAGATTTGGTTCATGCATGAAACACCCAGGGGTATGTATAGCCTATTTAGCAAAAATGTACATATAAACACATTAGATACATAAGAGAGCAATGAAAAGATGAAAAGACTCAGATTTGTGTATCTGTAAATCACATTAGCAATGAGGCAAAGGAAGCTGTCCGTATTGGTTATTTATAGCAGCTCTTAGAGTTAATAATTCACCTGCCTGGCCTGTAAACCATCATTGGCAGTAATATCTTATCGCCATGAATCTTCACAAAGGCAGTAAAGAAGGATTCAGCAGTTAAATTAAGAGAGTTTACAAACTGTTTATATTCTATAAAGAATATAATGAAATGAAGAAGAGAGTGCATTATGAAGAAACACTAGAAGGAGAGTTAAAAGAAAAATAAATGAAGGTAGAGGAGAAATTCATTATAAAACTTCTGAGTGTGGCTTTGCGTGGCACAGTGAGTCATGTATGAAGCATGTAGTTCGGCTGTGGCTCAGGGTAGAAATTGGGAGGTCAGTAGTTCGATCCCCAGATCCCCAGTCCGTATGTCAAAATGTACTTGGGGAAGATACTGAACCCTAAATTGCTCTTGATGGATCTATTGTAGTGTTGTGTGATAGAAAGGCATGGAATAAAGCACTCCATGAATGTGTGTGTAAATGAGTGAATGTTGCTTTAAGTGCTCAATTAGAGCAGAAAAGCACCATATATGTACCAGTCCATTTACCATCTTAAAATGAGAGAAAAAAAAATTAAAAAATCCTTTTGTGGAAATGCCCCATACAAATGTGATTGGAGTGACGAACCATTGGTGTAATAAACCAGCCATTTGTAATGACAAATGTTAAATATAGAGAGTATGCTAAAGAAGTCATAGCAGAGAAAGGAGGGCATTGAAAAGCACTGAAACACAGAGGCAGGGATGAGCTGCTGTGCTGTGCAGTGACTGTGACCTCTTTGGCGAGGTTAACCGCAAGGTAATTGAAAACTGGGCGGTACATGTGACCGCTGTTTACTCGGTTCACAGCCCATTTATCTGCAGGTTTAGCTGATATTACTGAAGAAGGGCTGACTGGGCTCTTTGTACACCTTGAAGTTGTGCTGCAGTGCACAAGTTTGAAGCCTCTTGACTGTCTCTGTAGATGCCAGTAGACTGCATGGTATATGACTGTATGGTCAGGGCTTAGACCATAGCTGTAGAATTGGACCAGAGAGAAACATTGTACTCATAGAATGCATTCTGCAACAGCAATAATGATGGTAGAAGTATAACTTCCAAGGAAAAAGTTTTTTAAAACCTTATTTTAGAGCAAATTCAGCAAACAAGCATTTTTGTTTTTATCACATTTCACTGGTGATTCTATTCATGAAGTTTTAATGCCCTAGTGACCATTGACATTAATTTACATAATGCTTCAAAACAACTGTCTGAGTACCTGCTTGGAGGCCTTTGAAGATGGCTTTAGATTGATGAAACTTGATTCTACAGTATAAGGACTTTAACTACACTAAGAACAATGAGCTTTTTCATAAACTTTGAGGATTTTATGCAAGCTCAGTAAGTCAATGAATCTCACTGAAAACTAAGTTTTCCTCTTTAATGTGTGTTGCACTGTATTTAAAGGCCTAACAGCTGCAATGTGCAATCCTAGCACAGCACAACACAAACTATATCAGTATACTACTATACCAGAATATGGTATTATAGTGTTTAGCACTGTTGCCTCACTTGAGGAAGGTTCCTGGATCAAACTCCAGTTGGAGCCTTTCTGTGTGTTTTGCCTGCTTAGCTTTTCTCCAGGTACTCCAGCTTCCTCCCACAGTCCAAGGACATGCATGTTACGTTAATTGGTGATTCTAAATTGGCAAATCGACTACAAAATTGCTATATAAATACCTGTTCATTTCCATGATACATTGCTAGGAGTAAAATAGGTATTGGCAGGTTAGACTAGAGCAATTCTACTTAAGTACCTTATGGGTTAGGCATACAGTAGTCTGTTTTGCCGTCAAGCTGAAGAAGGAGGCTCCAGTTATTGGGTAATATTCCGCTCACCCTCTCGGGCAAAGTTTATTTCAGGGTGATGGAAAAGAGGCTCCAGCCAATTGTCAAACCTTGGATCCAGGAGGAGCAATGCGGATTCTGTCCTGGCCGAGGAACAGTGGACCCTTGCAGGACTTTTGGATGGATTATGAGAGTTTGACCATCCAGTATACATGTTCTTTGTAGACTTGGAGAAAGCTTATGATCGGGTTCCCTAGAGGCACCTGTGGGGTGTACTGCTGGAGTATGGGATCCTGGGCCCACCACTATGGGCCATTAGGTCCTTGTATAATCAAAGTGAGAGCTGTGTCTACGTCCTTGGCACAAAGTCGAGCACTTTTTCAGTGGGTGTTGGACTCCGAGTGTGTAATGGCTGGGATGAGAGTCAGAACCTTCAAATATCTTGGTTGCTCGATTGGTGCGGCATCAGCAGTAATGCAGGTGTTGTACTGGACTGTCGTGGTGAAGAGAGAACTGAGCCAAAAGGCAAAGTTTTTGATTTACCAGTCCATCTACGTCCCAACCCTCCTATGGTCATGAAATCTGAGTAATGACCAAAAGAGTAAATACAAGTGGCCAAAATTTGTTTCCTCTGCAGGGTGGCTGGGCTCGGCCTTATAAGGGTGAGGGTGAGGAGCTCAGACATCCGGAGGGATCTTGGAGAAGGATGGTTGCTCCTGCGTGTAGAAAGGAGCCAGTTGAGGAGGTTTGGGCATCTGGTTAGGAGGACGCCTCCTGAACGTCCCCCTTTGGAGGTGTTCCAGGTATGCCCAACTGGGAAGAGACCCTGGGGTAGACCCAGGACCTGCTGGAGAGATCCCAATACCTGGGAATGACTTGGGATCCCCCAGGAGGAACAGGAAAGTGTGGTTGGGGGGGAAAGATGTCTGGAAAATCCTGCTTAGCCTACTTCCATGGCAACCCGAGTTCAGATAAGTGGAAGATTATGAATTGATGGAACTAATCCCATGATCAGACAGCATACATGGCTTGGCTTTTGCATGGAAATGCAATGTACTGCTCAAAATGCCTTGTTAACTGTCTGCTTCCTGAAAGTGTCTGGGGAGTGTTCCTGGTATAAATATGTGTACCATTTCTTTGTCCAGGAGAGACAGTTGTCACACATAGTACAAAACAAAGAAAAGTATCAAATCAAAAGCAACAACATAGCACAATTGTCAGTATATTTTTTTATACACATACACAATAGTACACAACAATGAGACAAGTTATTCTGGAAAGGACTGCAAGAATAACTAACATTGTGTAAACAAGCTTTAAAAAGGTTATAGAAGAGTAACCCAAAATACAGCTTTTATTACAGTATAGAAATTTAGAAGAAATCAAATATGTCATTTTAAATATCCATATTTCATATTTAATTTCAAATATCATGCCAGGTTGACACAATACCAACCCAATTAGGACTAAATCCCCATGACCCTGTGCTTCATTTTAGGTTGGTAATGAAAATGGGCGCATAACGGTGTATAACAGTTGTGTATAAAAACTGATTGATTTTTTGTCTCATATAGTGTTTCATAATGGCTGAAAACCAGTGCTGCTCCTGGGATGCCTCATGATTTCCTGGCAGTTAGATTTTTTCAGTCTTCCAAGACTGTTGTCTTTCCTGTAAACGTTGACCAATATGGGCACATAGTGCTCTGCCAGCTGTTGAGTTTCTTTCCAACCACTAAGCTATGTACAACTGTAGTCATCACAAAATAGAAATGCTGACTGTGTAGAATGGAGGAATTGTGAATGAAGTATCATACACAGTGTTTGATTTGCCATTGTCTATTTGTACTCATTTTCTGGGAATTGAAAAGCGCCTCCTATGCAGTAACATTACACATGTTGTGAAAGATGGCAAGCATGATTGATCTGGGAGTTTGTCGGTAGCTAAAAGCAAGAGTTAATTACTTTTTAATTACCTAATCTGACACAGTGACCATCATAAGACAATATAGTATATAGTCTACAATGCAGTCTGTCTCTGTAGAGATCCTTCCAACGTTGAAAGGCACTTAGAATACTTGCTTACATTGCAGCCAATTTTTGGTCTTATTTGTGAGTTCTCACTCAGTATTGGACAGACTCCTACAGAACATCTTTATTCATGTAAAACAAAAACAAAAAAACATAAAAAAAGAAAGAAACCTTGACCTGAAGAAAAAAAAAAAAAGTTTGAAAATACCAGAATTTTTCTTAAAGGCTACATCAGAGACTTTGATGGTAAACCATCCCTCTCTTAGTTTAGAAATGAAGGCAGGTAGGTCTGTGCTTTACTGTGGTCTTGATCTTTTGTAGTGATGGGTGATGACAGCAAATGTACAACAGAGGCGTGAGGAGGAGCAACATGCTGTCTCACATCGTTGGGGAGAAATTTTGGCCCACATTTCTTTACAAAAGCTTTAGTTTGTTTATGCACAGCTCTCTTAAGGTCATGCCATTGGATTGAAGTCTGGACTTTGACTGGGCCATTGTAACACCTTGAGTATTTCCTTTTTCAGCCATTCTTTCAGCCATTTCAGGACATTCTTCCAGAAATCTTGGTAATGGACTGGTTCTTATATAGTGCTTTTCTACTCGAGCACTCAAAGTGCTTTATACAACATGCCTCATTCACCCATTCACACACGTTTATACAAGCACTTTTTCTCCACCTGAGTGCTTTCTATCTATCATTCACACACATTCACACTCTGATGAACACACCAGAGAGCAACTTGGGGTTCAGTATCTTGCCCATGGATGCTTTGGCATGCAGACTGGAGCAGCCAGGGATCGAACCACCAACCTTCCAATTAGATGACCAGCTCTAATCCACCTGGGGTGGCTGTAGCTCATACCAGCTGTAACAAACCACTGTAACTCAGGCGGTACAGTGGTTTGTTCAGATAACCTAGCAAACCTAAACCATGCTACCATGTTCTTTTTGGAGAGAACAGGCTTTCTCCTGACAACCATCCTTGCTCAGTATTTTTCTAATTTTACTGTGAAGTGTGAAGAACTTTTGACATGCTACCCGAGGCCTGTAAAGTCTGATATGTAGCTCTTGTTTTTTGTTTTTTTGTTTTTGTTTTGTTTTGTTTTTTTGTTTGTTTTTTTTGCAATGCCTCTAACCATTGCAGGGTCTGGGAAGCAGCTATCTTGAATTTTTTCTACTTGTGTCTGTAATCTTTCTCAAATTACAATGATGGACCTCAGATTGTTTGGAAATGACTGTATAACCCTTCCCAGATTGATGGGCAGCACCAGTTGCTTCTCTAAGGTCATTGATAATGTAATTCCTCCTTGGCATTGTGTTAACACACACCTGAATGCTCCAGACCTAAAACTTCTGGTTTTATAGAGGTGGTCAAACTTGCTGATGATCAGTTAGTCAAGTGGATTTGATTATCAGCACCTAAGGGTGTACTTAGTTTTTCATATGAATGCATTCAGTCATGTGAAAAATTTCTCCAGGTGTCCTGTCTCTAATTCCTTCCAAAAAGGGGAATAGGGTTCATGAATGAAATTTTCAAGCTCAGTTTGTACAGATGAGGACAAAATTATTAACCCCCCCTATGAAATTTAGGGGGGGTTAATAATAGTTTTTGTCAAAATTTTCCCAAGTACTTTTTTAAAAAGAGCAAGGAATTTTCAACATAGCATTTCTTAACATACTAGTTTTCTTTAGTTTGCACACAATAACAGAATTATTTCAGAAAAAACTAAAATTCCGAGGGTCAGTATTATTAGCACCCTGAAAAACTGACTTGAGTCATAGCACAAACCACTGCTGTACAGTAATATGCTTTAACTTTGTAATGCTCAAATGCTTGTAGAGTCAAGTTAAAACTGAAGGTTATCTTCCAATTTACACACAGTATAAAAACTTCAGCAAGGGTTTTGAGCTGTCACTTGAGAAAGCATCATGGCAAAAAACAAAGAAATCAGTTTAGACTTGAGAAAAAGAATTGTTGAGGCTCACAAAGCAGGAGATGGATATACAAAGTTATCAAAGTGTTTCCAAGTGTCAAGAACTGGAGTGAGAAGTATCATCAAGAAATTCAAAGAGAGCCACACAGTACAGAACAAGCCTGGCAGAGGTAGGAAGAGAAACATTTCAAGACTCTGAAAGAAAACTAGTGACAGATGTTTCTAAAGACCCCAGAATAACTGCCAAGACACTAGTGAA
>VUQS01072862.1:0-13267 GCA_015108495.1 Heterochromis multidens
GTGCGGTTGGCCCGGATCTCCTGGATCTTTCTCTGTCTGCCTCTGGCTTCTGGGGGGCGTTATTGCGGCTTCTCACCCTCAATATCAAGTACATTTCGTGACAAAGACACACACACACCTACACACACACCTACACCCCTACACACACACACACTCATTCATTCATTCATTCATTCATTCATTCACTCACTCACACAAAACAATAAGATTGTAGATTTGTGTATCTTTGTAATTTGTGTATCTGCTTTTCATATTTTTCTCTTCCAGGTGCTTTTTGTTTGTTTGTTTGTTTTTCTCTTGTAGCTGATGATCCATTGCATTTTTCTATTTGTGCTTTATCGTTATACTTTCTCCTTTTTTCTCCCCCTTTCCTTTTTCTGTCTTTTTCTCTCTACCTGTCAGCTTAGACATTTTCATATTACACATGTACCGTAATAACAGTAATAATACTAATAAAAATGAATAAATAAACAGATAACAAGTAACACACGAACAAGAGGAGCTGTTAGAGAATTTATAGAGCTCATCTTGGAAAAGCAAATGTTTGGTACAACATCGCATTCAGATCATAATTCTGATTGCAAAAACTACCAGACAGGACAGGCCAAAAAAAAAAACTCAGGGTAATGTAGACACCAGGTTTTGGGAAGAGAAGACTAATTTCCTACTATCCTCAAACTGTCCATCGATGCAACTCTTTTTTTGGTTTAAAAAAAAAAAAAAAGCTGAAAATGTATGAAAGCATGCTGATGATGAGGATGACTGCTTACAGAGGCCATCCTGTCAGAACAAACATTTGAAAACAATACACAGAAGTGTTTCAAAATGACATGCTGCTCCTGTGGTTGAGGTATTCTTATGTCTACGTAAACAAAACATTTTTTAGGTCAGCGAGCGTGTTTATGGTTAAGGTTATAGGAAAAGCCCCGTCACTGTGAAAGCCCCTGAAAACATGGGAACGTGTTTTGTGACAGTAAACGTAACTAAAACGGCAAAGTTCAATTTTAGAAGCAAATACATAAGCAATCCCTTGTGTTTCATTATATTTTTATCCAAAACCAGGAAAGAGAGCACAAAGAACACAAGCAACACAAAAGTTTAAAATTAGATTCTTCACACGGGGGCCTCTAATGACTTTTTAAGCTTTATTAAATAAGGTTGAATTTTCAAAAAATTTTATTAGGTTAGGTGTAAGGCCTGATTTATACCTCTGCGGGGAATCTTTGTAGAGCCTGCAACATAACCTACATAGGTGGCCGACGTCGTTGCCGGCATTTAGAATCAGAATCATCTTTATTAAGTTTGTGCACACAAACAAGGAATTTTACTCCGGTTCACTTTGCTCTCTACATGCAACAAAAGGAAACATTTTTTAAAATAGGAAGTATATACATTAGATATTATAAAGTTTTGCACTTATACAAACTGTAAGTGCAAAACTGAGTAGTGCCATGTGCATATGACCTGAATGATATAACAGTGGGTTATTTCACAGTGTTTATCAGAATGACAGCCTGGGGGAAGAAACTGTCTCTGTGGCGGCTGGTTTTTGCAAACAGCGTTCTGTAGCGCCTGCCTGAAGGCAGCAGTTTGAACAGTTTATGACCTGGATGTGAGGGGTCTGCAGAGATGTTTTCTGCCCGTTTCCTAACCCTGGACCTGTACAGGTCCTGGATGGAGGGAAGATCAGCACAGATTAACCTCTCTGCAGACCTGATTGTTCGTTGTAGTCTGGCCCTGTCCTGATTTGTGGCTGAGCCGAACCAGACAGCGACAGCACAGGACAGACTGGATGATGGCAGTGTAGAAGATGACCAGCAGCTCCTGTGGCAGGTTTAACTTCCTGAGTTGCTGCAGGAAGTACAACCTCTGCTGGGCCTTCTTCCAGACAGAGTCTATATGTGAGGACCACTTCAAAACCCGTGAAAAGATGGATCCTAGGGATCTGAAGTGATCTACAGTGGGTACTGTATTGTTGAGGACGGTCGTGGGGGGTTTCTCCAAAAGTCCACCGTCATCTCCACAGTCTTGAGCGGGTTCAGCTCCAAGTGGTCCACCTCCTGTCTGTACGCGGACTCGTCATCGTTCTGGATCAGACCAATGATGGTGGTGTCATCCACGAACTTCAGGAGTTTCACAGATGGTTCCCCTGAGGTGCAGTCATTAGTCATTAGAGGGAGAGGAGCAGCGGGGAGAGAACACACACCTGGGGGAGGCTGGTACTGATTGTCTGTGTGTGGTGGGATGTGATGCTCCTCATCCTCACCTGCTGCTGCCTGTCGTCGGCTAACCTGTTTGCCTGATAAGCAAACTGCAGGGGGTCCAGCAAGGGCTCTGTGAGGTCCTTCAGGTGGCTCAACACCAGCCTTTCAAAGGACTTCATGACCACAGACGTCAGGGCGACAGGCCTGTAGTCATTTAATCCTGTGATGGTGGACTTCTTTATTTATGCTTGTGCTGCTGCGTTATATGTTAATTACTGTGTGGTCATGTCCTGGTGTTTTATATGCAGTGCCAGCTGATAGAAACAAATAAAAAATGCTGGGACTTTTTTTTCCTCCTGGGTCCCCACTCTTTGTTGTGGTCAGTTTTTTTGTTTTTTTTTTACCCCTATCTAGGGTATTGTCGTCACCCTGGCAGGTGGGCGGGCGGCGTGTACACCCAAGTTTGTGAATGCAATAAGTCACCTAGGACTTTCAAATTCATACCATAGGTGCATCTAGTGAAAATCTCAGACAGGTTTGAATCTCTGTGACCTCAACCTCAAGGTCAAGGTCAGAGGTCAAGTTTTCTGAAAATCTTGTGTATGTGATAATTCGAGAACATAGGATTTTCAAATTCAGTCTTTTTGGTAGGATTTTTTTCCCCGTGCGGGGTGGATGTTTCTGACCAGCCTGTCATTCAAGGCTCACTGGCCGGCCTGCCTCTGCCGTAGGCAGATTTGTATAGTGATTTGTATAGCGCCTTTCAAGAAACCCAAGGGCTCTCTTTCTGTCATTGTGGTTTGAGCTGAACTGAACAGCAAGTTTGAGATTTTAGTGGGGGTAAAAGTATACCGTGGTAAAAAAAAAAGTGCATACTTTATTTGTGCACAAGAACTTCATAGCAATAATAAAAGCAAGAAAAGTAATTGTTTAGTGCAAATTTGTTGTTTTTAGAGCTTTTGGAAGCTAAAATGATCCAGCCCAGGTTTTATACAGTCAGAGTTAGTGTAATAAAATTAGTAAAGCACATTAGAAGGAAAAAACAAACTGAGTACACTCATCCAGCGACCCTGACAGATGTCTTACAGATGATTGAAAGATGACTAATTATGTATTCAAGAGAAATAAACTTCCATCTGTTTCTTTCCACAGACTCTTCTTTGTTATTGAATATGTGAACGGTGGAGATCTCATGTTCCATATGCAGAGACAAAGGAAACTCCCAGAAGAACATGCCAGGTAGAGTCACACTGTTTGTTTGACGTGTGATTAAAGGGACAGATGTGTTTTTAACTTCTTTATGTAGCAAAAGTTGGTCTTAAAAACACGTGAATTGCCCTCTTTCTCTTCAGATTCTACTCAGCAGAAATCAGTCTGGCGCTCAACTACCTCCACGAGCGGGGAATCATCTACAGAGACCTGAAACTGGACAACGTGCTGCTGGATTCTGAGGGTCACATCAAACTTACAGACTACGGCATGTGCAAGGTGTGGTTTACGGATTAATGTGGTTTGTAATGATACCGCAGTGCACTTTGGATAAAAGCACCTGTACAGCTGCAGGCGTGTTGGTTTACAGCCCTGTGAGATGATCTCACAGCTGATGATCTCTTTGTTTTTTTTGCAGGAGGGCTTGAGACCTGGCGATACAACAAGCACTTTCTGCGGCACCCCCAATTACATCGCCCCCGAAATACTCAGAGGAGAGGATTACGGTGAGGATTACGACACGGAGGCACTTACCAGAAATGCTATCTAATTTTGCAGTTAGACAGTGTGTAAGGCACTATGCAGGAATATCAGAGATGCTGTTGTCAGGTGCGATTAGGGAGGCTGCAGTGGTGCAGAACCTGGTTTATCTGCACTATGGAAAACACTCGATCTATGTGGAATATGAACAAATCAAGAACTGTAGACAAATGTTCAAATACTTGTTCTATAGGTAAGTATTCGGTTTTCAATACCAGTCATATACAGCAGTGATCATAATGCCTCATTTCACCCAAGTAAAACTTTAATGTCCCATGGGGTAGTTAAAGTAGCCATACATAATACAAAACACAATACATGATCCAGTTGAAGTTTGTGTACAGTACTGCTTTGTGATACAAGATCTTGTTTTCTCACAAGATCTACACTCGAAGAGTGAAGCCAAAGTCCTTCCAAAGGCAGGTCAACCATCTTGAAATGCTTACAAACGATTATTTAGGCAGTTGTTGTGACACATTATTTAAATTAACTTTATTTTCAGTCACCACTGGGACATAAAAATAGAATCACCAGTCAAATGTGATCATAAACTGCTTAAAAAGTTTCCTAAAACCCTTAAAAAAAAAAGTTCTAAAAAGCTGTTTTTCTCCTGGAAGTTGTACCACCATCTTTGCTGTTGGGGATTTCACATCTAATCTAATCTGGGTAATTCAGGATTCTTTTAATGTCTCTGGTGAGGCTTCCAGACTTAATGTGAGATGGAAATAAAAGGAGTGAGAGGCATTCTGTTGCCTCTAACTTTCTGAGGGGTCATTTTAACCTCTCAAATGTAGCAGAAATCACAGCGCAGCTGTGCCATTAACTTATCCGTATGGTGTTTTTTGGTCAATGTTATGGTTATGTAGCATCCACCCCCCTGAAGAAAAGAAAAACACCATCAGGGAGATTGTTTTGAACAGCAGTCAGGTAACTTGTGTTCACTCATCTCCAGTTTTGATGTCCAAAAACAGTAGTAAGGTTAAATTGCTAGCTTGCAGGGCACCTTTCTTCTGTCTTACTAAATCTGCTGACCTGTGCGTCCTCTCAGTGCGCCTGTGTCTCTTACTTGCCTAGCAGCCATTTCTGTCTTTATTCAGCAACTATTCAGTTAATGCTACATTAATTCAGTTAATTTGCACGGTTTAATTATAAAGTCGATAGACAGCCCTAAAAGAAATGCAGTAAAATGTAAAAATGTTGGGAAAAAGAGGCACTTGTAACATTCACTGAATTACAAAGGAGCAGATTGAGAGAAAAAAATAAAGTTGTAATGCAGTTTTGTGAAGAAAAAAAAAACAATTTTGAGTTGAAATGTTGAATAAACTCTCATAGTCCTAATACTTACTAACACAATGGATTTATTTGATAAAAGAGAAATGATTTCCTTGTAACTAAAACCCAATCTGTAGTACGATTTCACCAATTCATCTACACAAAGCATTTTGTAGAGGCAGCTGTGAACTTGAAATTATTCTTGACATTCTCAAAATGCAAAATTATAAAAGAAAAAATCTTCTGTAATATTTATTTTCTTAATGCGGGCCTAATTCTCCTTTGTACAGAAAGAAATCCTGCTCCATCTAAACCCATATAAAGAGTACAGTGTACTTAAATGGGGAAAAAAGTATGTGAAGGTCACAACCTGCGTGGCTCAAAAACGTCTCGTAGGTTAGATGTACTTTCGAGTTCTGAGTCAAATACCGGTTTCTACATCCTGAGTGCCACATGTTCAACTATTCATACACTTAATGCTGTAAAAATAGAAAAACCTCCTTGGTCACCAAATGTGGTGTCATAGCAACAAATTTCACTGTTGGATGAATATTTTTTGATTGTTTTCACTCCTTCTTTTAAAACAAATGAGTACAGCAGCTGTTTTAGACACAGTGGGCACAGCACACGTGTAAATAATTAAATTAATTATGGCTAGGTTTGATTTAACTGCTCAGTCAGCTGTTGCCGAGGCTGAGCGCTTACTAACACCTGCGCTTTTCATACTTAAACATGTCGTGATGGCTGCAGTGGAAAAGTAAAAAAAATAAAAATAAATAATGGGCTGAACAGCGCAGTGTGAACATCAAAGTCACAGTATGGGCATGTGTGATACAGTGTAGGCCCACCATGGTTCTGAATGTAATCCTTTTTATCATTCCAACTGTTAATCTGATCAATAACATAATTAAAATTAATTTAATTACAAGTATGCAGCCTGCCTGCACAGCTAAATATGATCACGTCTGCTTGTATTTGTGTACAACAACAAAAGTCAGACCCTTTGTGGGGATTTTACTTCTTTCTTATGCAAGAAACCACCAAAAAAAAAAGGAATTCACTGGGAAAACATATTAGCTGTTTGTTTGAGAGTCTGGAAGTCATGTCCAGTCTAATCGCTTTTTATTCTTTATTTTTATTCTATATTTAAGAAAAAACAAACTGTGTTCCAGAGATTTTCTTTCCTCATTTTAAGACTAATTAACATAAATATAACACTCACTACAAGAAATTAAAACTGTAATGATTTTTAGGTTAACCAGCACTTACTTTGTGGGCAGGAAAAACACAGATTTAATGAAGCCAAAGACTGTATATAAAAGATGGACTTATATAATGTGTGACTCCTGTGGTTGCAGAAATGTCAGAAGTCTTTGAGAAAATAACCCACTGCCTCCCTCGATCTGTGACCTCAGTAAGCACTCTCCTGATGAGTTTATGGCCTCATTCAGTACATTTACGTCTTTTTGGGTAGAACATGATGTCCACTTAGTAATTTATGGTCTCGTTAGAGTCAAACAGGAGGGTATAGTTTAGGATGGGTCTACCTTGAGATTGATAAGCTCCTAGCCTATGAGTGTCTCTCGGCTTCTCGGTCTTTCCCCTCGCTCATTATGTCTGGTTTCAAAACACCAAGATGGTGATGGCCAAAGCGTTCAGCTCGAGGATGTCGCGATGGCTAATGCCATCTTTTATATACAGTCTATGAGTGAAACACAGCGAGAAATGTTGCGGCAGGTGGCTTCATCCATGTCTGTAAAACTAAACTCAACTTTCAAGTGTGCCTTGCTTTCCTTATAACTTTCACATCATTATGGCTTCTTTTCTGCTGTTGTTTTGACAAAAATTTGATATTTCCAGAAATGTCCTCTCAGTAGATTTAAAAACTTGAGTTATTTTTCAGTTCTATTTTTAGTTTTTTGGCTTTTTTTGTTTACATTTAAGAGATTTTGATTTGAGGATTTCTTCCTTGTGAAACAGACCCTGCAAGTTCTGGTTCTCTATAAACACTTTCATTTGGGATCCAGTTTCTGGTTGGCAACATACCTGGATTACTAATTAATATATACGTATTTTATATCCCATATATTGTGCTGCTCACCTCATATTCATGAAAATTAACACGTTAAGTTAAAAATGGCTTTATATTGCCATGTCATCCAACAAAAGACCATTACATGTCTTGTAATTGTATATATATATGTGTGTGTGTGTGTGTGTGTGTGTGTGTGTGTGTGTGTGTATGTGTGTGTGTGTACACACAGATCTGGTGAAATGATTTAACTGTTTAGCTCTAATGCACATGTGCCTAAATCAAGACCCGCGGGCCTCGTCCAGTGCTTTGCAGATTTTATTCCAGCCTTCATGTCAGCAGATAATGTCAACTAGGGACCTGGCTGAGTATCTTTATTTTAGTATTATTAGCATTATTTTTTTGGCTAAATATTAAAGCTAGTGTACTTGTTTGTAGACTGATTGAGAGCTTTATGTGGACCAAACTGTAGGTGAGGAGGTGTTATGAAACATGCATTTCCATTTAATTAATATGTATCCGGCCCTCTTTTTCTTTCTGAGTGGCCCTTAGTAAAACTGAATGTGACACCTGCCCTAATGGCTAAAAAAAAACAAAAATTGGTAATGTGAAGTATGTGCTATAGGTTGCTATAGTAACCCTGAAACATTTTTATGCTTTGTGCAGTTTTGTATCAGCAATTAAAAGTTCCTCCTTTCTAATTGCAATAAAGATAATCGTGCTGCTCGTCTGTCATTTGTGTTGTTTTGCTGTTTCAAAGCGTCCTTCATGTTTAGAAATCTGAGCTGTAACGTACCATTATGTGTGTGTCCCAGGGTTCAGCGTGGACTGGTGGGCACTAGGCGTGCTGATGTTTGAGATGATGGCGGGCCGGTCGCCCTTCGACATCGTCGGCAGCTCCGACAACCCGGACCAGAACACAGAAGACTACCTCTTCCAAGGTAACACGCGCACTTCTGTGGTTCATAGATGAGGAGAAAAAACTGCTGAGTGCATGCAACACCTTCATGTTGACACCTTTCTATTGGCTTCTCTCAGCACCAGGAACACGCCATCTGTTACAGAGAAAAGTGTGAAATCATGTGGTTTTTTTTCCCCCCATTATTTCAATATAAATATGGTTTTATATTGTGTTTGTTTTCTTATAATTACCAGTGAAGTGGGTTAACAAAGAGTCATATTTTGAGATGTTTTATTGTCATTGAAAGGCTGCTGGTAGTGTACCCAGCAGGATTGAACTCATAACAGCAGCAGTGTTGGTACCATCTTCTCTCCTTTAGTCTCATCCTCTCCTCTTCTTGTCCACCTCGCGCCCCCTTTTCCCCTTTTGTCTGTTACCCCCCTGCAGTAATATTGGAAAAACAGATCCGAATCCCGCGCTCGTTGTCAGTCAAAGCTGCCAGCGTCCTCAAAGGATTCCTCAACAAGGTAAGAAAACGTCAGACAGGCCTGTATCAGCCTCAAACAATGCCACCTCTTACTGCCTTGGAGCTTTGTTCTCTCTCCTTTTTTCTCTTTTTTTTATCCACCTTCCTTGCAAATTATCTCTTTTCTCACTTTCTCCATCTTTCCTGTCGGGTATTGGACTTGTTATCTTTCTTTCCCACCATCATCTCCCACCGTCTCTCACCCTTCTCTCGCACTCACTCCCACAGGATCCCAAGGAGCGCCTGGGCTGCCATCCTCAGACCGGCTTTGCTGACATCATGGGCCACCCGTTCTTCCGAAACGTCGACTGGGACCTTGTGAGTGATTCAATTTCATTCTCTGCTTTTCTTAATTTGTCTTGATCATCACCTTAATCAGTGCTTTCAAATGAAGGAAATCAGTATTGGTGCATGCTGGATGCCAAATAGGTCAAAATAAATCCATACAATCGATTGTAGGGAGAGAGGGGAAAAACAAGAGCTGCTGCTAGACAGCAGAAGGTCAAATCTAAGTGCGTGGGGTCGCCGTCTCTCGCTCTCTTTCTCCTGCCCTGCAGGTGTAGACGCTCTGTCAATACTGAGGTTATTAGCTGTGGGGTGAGACTTGTTTCTTTGTGGAAAGCAGGCAGCTGGAAACAAACAGGCCAGGCAGAAGACTGACAGCAGCAGATAGGATTACTAACACACACACAGGAAGTTTAAAGATGGAAAGGAAACATGAGGAGACGGATCACATGGGGCTGATATGTCGATCTCTGGATGCCCGGATTGTCGAGGAGTGATTCATGTTCACGGGAAAGTCATTAATGCTCTAATTTCAGCTTCACTGTTTAGGAATCGTTTCATTCACAAACTTCGGTGTGATTACTGGAACCTCAGTGAAACTTGTAGGTAGTTCAGATATCGCAGCTGCTTTCTCTGAAGCTGTGGTTTGTTCTCGTTGCCACTAATACTGAAAACCACATGCTTGACTAGATTCTTGCTATGACTGATGTTTGTGTCTGTGTGTAACTCTTATTTATAGTTTGTGCTTGAAGACCATTATGAGCGTGAATATAAAAGTGGAACGTAGTGCAGGAAATGAAGATGTGGGCCTGTATTTACAGATGTTAGTCACTTGTTTGGTATCTCGGAATCACTTGAAAAAAATGAAAAATACCAGTGAAATTTAAACTGGGGCTAAAAATACTTCGTTATTTCTGATGCTTCCTGTTATCGGTTTCAGCGACGAGTAAGTTATCACTTAAGAGTGATTTAGGTTCCTGTTTTATGACCCTCAGAACCATAAAATGAGTGTCAGTGGTGTCAAAAGACTCACAGCCTCATGTAGATACTAGCTTCAGCCTTACATATATTTATATTTTTTTTAATAATGAATAATGAATGCTTTATTAACTCATCCAGCTGTGCTCAAAGTCTCATTTGTTGTTTTTCGGGCAACAATCTGTGAATTGTGATGGATCTGGATGAGCTACTACATCAATGACCTTCTGATTTAGTTATTCAGTGTTTTATTTAGGCTGTATAAGGGGTGGAGAACGCACAATTCAAATGGCGAGAATTTAAGGCCACATCTGCAGAATACATATATATTTCTAATCTGATTACCAACCCAAAAGTGAGATAAAACACAGACTTTACTGCTTGAGAAGCTGAAACCAAGTAAATATTTAACATCTGCACTTGAAAAATTATAACAATTAGAGAAATAAATGTTTGATGCATCAACTAATATGTAAAATTAAATTAAAGAAAGATTGTAGGATATGTTAACTGGTCTAAGGTCAAGGATGAAAGTGAATTTTACAAAACAGATTAGGGCTAGTTGTGTTTAAGTTTCTTTATTGAGCATTTAGTATTTTTAGTGATGAGAACATAACAAATCTGTCATCTTGGAACTATTTAACTTGCCGTCATGTATTCATCATACTTTGCTGTAAAAATACGCCTGATTTTTTTTTTTTTTACATTTTCTTCTCTTTCATAAACTCAATTAACCCTCAAGTGACCTTCTGAAGTCATTTATGACCCCCGCCGCATGTCTAAATGTGTCGTTGTGACATTTTTAATTGTAAAAATGTTAACCTACCTTGAATACTTTGAATTTCTGCTACGAAATTGGCCCATTGATGTGGCAAGGATAATGGAAAATTATACATGTTTTTATTAACATACCAGCTTTGATTTTTATTGTAATTCGGGAGGTCATCAAATGTTGTCTTTATGGGGGGAAAGAGTTCAACAGAAGCATGGAAATAACAAAGGATGAATAAAGCACCCTGACTATGAAGACTTGATTGTAATTTGTTGATCAGTGTTACAGTCTCCAGTTCATCTGTAGTTTGGTGTTAAACTCCTAGCAAACTGTAATACATAATTCACTTAAACAGTTTTTAAAAATCTGTTATTGCAACAAAGAAAACTTGTTTTGTTAAGTGACAGACAAGTAGGTTTTTAACTCCTTGTCCATCATAATGCATGTTTAATTACATTAGAGTGTCTTTTATAGATAAAGGAAACTGTTTTGGTACAGTAAACACAAGCTGAGCCATTAAAAACATTCCTGTATAAAATATAATTGAGTCATTTTAGTTGCAAAAAAATACTTTGGACGTTTAAGGGTTAAACTAATCCAAATTAAACTTGCTTTATAACTTTTAAAGAGGGGAGAGTGCACTTTGAGATTCGATCTATAACGTTAGTTTTATCTTCAAAGGCAGACAGACAGAAATCTGCTGGTCAGACAGACAGACAGACAGGGAGACAGGGCAGCTCGCCAGGGATCACCATGACCTCTTTTTCCCTGTTTGGTCTGGAGCAGGGACCCAACAGTCGGTCAGAGTGTCTGGAGGATCAACTTACAACCCTCCCACCCCTTTCCCCCAGCGCTGATGTTAAAGTTTGCCCCGCGATTGTTATTCTGGCCTGCAGGGGGAGCAGTTGTTGCCCTCCAAACAAGCACAGTAACACTTGGGACAGAGATGAGGCCCAGTGAGCTACAGGTACACTGTGATAAATGAAATCACAGGCAGAGGAAATGGGTGGAAGTCCCTCATAAAGGTTTTACTCTCTGTTAAAATGCTTTTGAATGGCGAGGACGTCGGTCAGGCCGGTTTACAGCAGCAGGAGAGTTTATTATCCTTTCAGAAATTCTGTTCGTAGCAACTGTCAGACAAACACAGCCACAACAAAGAAGGCATCACAGTCACAGACATTAACAACATGATGCTCTACAACAACAGGAGCAACAACACCAAGACTCAAAGCAACACAAAGTACAAGCGACACAAAGACACACACCTCCTATCACCTGGATTTGTTCACCAGAGCTAGACTAGAACGTATAAAAGATGTCCAGGTGTGAGAAGTTTGCAGAGGTGGCACCTGTACCTCATACTTACTATATTAACAATTTTAGAGATGAAGAAAGAAAGCAGGCAGTAAAGCAGAAAGTAGGAGTTCGCTCCACAAATGAGCGATAGAAAAGAAGCAGCGTGCGTCTGTCCACGTCAAACTGTCTGAAGCGTAATTGCTGCAACCCTTTCTTTTAAATGATTCCCATCAGTCACTGTCCCTAAATATTTATACTCATTTACAACCTTGATATAGTCTTAATAAGGCTGCAAATAACGATTGTTTCCATTATTCACGGATTATTTTGATATTATCGATTAACCATTTAATCTATAAAATGTGTAAAAACTACCTTCATGTTTCCCCAGAGACCAAATGGATGCTTTTAAATTTTATTTTTCTGACCACTTTGAAAAGCTAGTCCTAGAAAACATTCACTTTTTTTCTTTGGTTAATCAGTCACTGAAACACTTGCGGATTCATTTTCGTTTAATGAACTAAATGATTATTTAAAGATTTATTGAAAAACGGGTCCTAACTTCTTCCTTTGCTGTGATTTCAGCTGGAGCAGAAGCAGGTGGTGCCTCCGTTTAAGCCCAACATCTCAGGGGAATACGGACTGGACAACTTCGACGCCCAGTTCACCAACGAGCCCATCCAGCTCACGCCCGATGACGAGTGAGTTCATGTTTCATTTGCGCTCGTTTCCTGTTGCAGTTTTCAGTCGATTTAAGCAGCTTTTGATCTTTCTTGTTCTTTTTTGTTTTCAGGGAAGTCGTCAAGAAGATCGACCAGTCCGAGTTTGAAGGCTTCGAGTATATCAACCCTCTGCTCATGTCGGCGGAGGAGTGTGTGTGAGGGGCGTGGTGTCTGTGCACATGCACACCACCCACACACACACACACACACACATATTCATGCACGTGTTTACGTGGCGTCTCAGTGTCTTCAAGCTGCATGGTTACGAGACAACCCGACGACATCCACCTTCTGTTCGAGGGCCGCACCTGCACAGTAGAACGCTTATTTGCCAAAACAGATCTCACACTCTGCCATTTATAACCACTTGTCCTTAAGCCTACCTTCTTTCTTAATTATTTTTATATCATGTAAATCTGCACTGATATCAAATATCTCGTCGGGGCCTGTTTGTCGGTGGCCGAAGTGGCTGCTAAGTTCTTCCAGTGTCGCTGTAAGTGGGGGGGGATTGGGTGGGAGGGAAGAGGCAC